>JADWOT020000750.1:0-10000 GCA_036345935.2 Taenia hydatigena | reverse complement strand
ATTCATATCAGACAGCGTTTACTCTTGTCTACAAAGGAAAAGGAATCGAATAAAATTAAACTAAACACGGCACACCTCTCATTAACATGATTGCTCTTCCCTGTCTCCTGGGTCTAAAAAGTTTATTTAATCTGCATTTTAGTCCAGACGACTTGAGATCAAGTCCGATTTCTTCAAGCCTCATTACTTATTGAATGCTGATGGCAGTGACATGCTTGCGGATGCTGTGACTTCGGTATCTGCATATATTTTAGATCTATTCCCATCTTCTTTATCCAACCTCTCTTTGCTTTACCTCTAAACGGCCAATTCCACACTAAAATTAATACCCTTCTTTATGGTGCATCGGTCCAGTCATTCATCCATCAGTAAACACTCATACACATCCAAGCACGTCAGTCTGTCTATTCTATTGAAAGAAGTCATAGCATCGCGCCCATATTTACTCATACCGTATTAATCTGTCCAGAAAAGTTTTAGCGCCTCCTCATCTTCTCTTCTGACGATCTCTCATCTGCCACGTACACATGCAGCCAAACGTCCATTCTTTTAAACAATTAGCCTTCATCGCAATAAATCCAGCGACCGCACATGAAGGCTATTAAAAGAGAAGAAGGTGATAAAGAAATGCAGTAAAGGTTGTCTTGGTGCAAATGTCTTTGCGCTTTTTGAATGCCGATTGCTGAGTAGGAGTTTGTGTTGGTTGTGCTCACCCTGAAATCCGGAGCGTGAACAGAGTTACAGCATCGCCTACGGTGATTGCCCAAACAGCAGTCAGTGCTGGCCCAATTGCAACTCTTATGCACTCTGCTTACATCCAATTAAATGCTGATTATGGGTCCCTTCAGAGTATTTAATAACTTTGCTATTGGTCGCTTAAGAAATCTCAACTCCTACGATCATGGCGACCATTTCCACGCATGAAATTTCTCACTTAGCTGATGAAATGAGGTTTGCTAAGCAGTCTCTGCGCATGCATGGATGCCTGCTAAAATTGATGAGTGCAGTTCGCCTTGTGCGTATATAGACAAGAATCCGATGACTTTAACAAATTTGTGGTCATTATCTTCACCTCCTTACTGCTCTCGTTTACAGCTAAGTTTGTGATGCGCTGATATAGTAATCCAACTTGTCCAAGTGCGCATTATAACATCTTTTGGTAGGCGAAGCAATACATTTTTTAGAGCGTCCCGAAGGCAAAACCAAAGGGAGAATGGAAGGACTAAAACTGTCGCAGGGATGATATCCCACTTCACTCTCCTTTAGGACCCCGTTCGACAAGTCGTCAACCTGTCAACTAGTGCCAATCATGAAGGCGAGTCTGTAGGAAGAAGGATCGGGCACTGATGTGATTGCTACTCACCACACAGCAAACTTCAACATCGGCAGCATCGGTCATGTCTGACATCACACAACTTATCCTTTATCTCAGGTGCAAAGAAGACGGATGTCTCGGTGAATTTGGTCTTCTTTGGAGGTCCTGTCCAACGTATCCCGAGAGTCGGGACCTTCTAAAAAGACAGACTTCGCGAAGCACACATCTTCATGGCATCTAAAATAAAGGGTAAGTTGGCAATCACGATTGGCTGCACACACGTCGGTTGACGACAAGCTGTTCGCCAAACGTGTCCACGCATCCACGCAACTTCTTCAAGGCCTGTGTCACACAGTCAAAGCAGACGCTTGAACATTGATGGTATGAAGCGCATTGAGTTCTCCAAACTAGTCAAATGTAAGGAAATGCTGGCTTGCAAGTGAAAGCCTTCTTACTATCCCTTTGATTTGAGAATGCCCACACCTAAGAAAATGTGTAGCCTCGAGCTGGTCGCTGTTGTTTACAATGTGCACAGGCCACTGATAGATAAACGCTTTCAAGCCATTTGTGACAGGCACTCACTTGCGATTTGTGGTCCTCTTAGTGTCTATTGCTCTTTTTTCTTGTATATGTATGTGAGCTTTTCATCTAATCGAAATAGACGCCTTTCTTTGACTAAGCTTCTCCACTTCTTATTGCACAGGGATAGTCTGGATGATGAAGTTTCAATGCCCCTATTTCAGAATGCGAAATTTGTCAGGAACTTAACGCAAATTTAAAAATCTACGATTAAACCGTAGCATTTCTTGCTCTGGCAGCAACGTCATTCATCTACCGTGGTGACCTATAATGGCAGCACCATCACTGACATCGAGCAGCCCATCACGTGATGCGAATAAAGGTAGCTAAGCCTTAAGAATGGGCTCTCAAAATGGTATTAATCTTAATCTTGTATTCTGTTGCGTAGTATTGACTTCTGTAGCAGTCATTTATTGCTGCTCCGGTCATCACTCGTCTAATGACTTGGGCGAGCATTTAACTAACGATTATGTGAAGAGAATTTGCCAGGTAAAATTAAGTTTTCTCTGCCGAAGATGGGTTTATGACAGATATATGCGGGAACCCACTTAATTGAGGCCTAACTTGAATCACTTTAATGCGCAAATTAAGAACGTAAATAATGGCTCCTGCTGTTACTAAAGTACAGCAGACGAAGACGTGTTTGTACGTTGGGAAAATAAATGAGGAGAGTAAGGTACGCTTAAGGAACGTAGTTTTAACCTGGTTGTCCAGTTGTGATTTCATTTACGTTTAGTTAGTGCAGCCATTCTACTGCCCATGCCCAAATGTAAGATAAGACTAGACCTGGCATTTGTAAATGGGGGAGAAGGTAAATGAGACGTAATGTATTGGGCCAAAGTAATGAACGAGCCTTATTGGATGGGATGGAGTAGATGATCCCATCACCGGTGACTGTCTCGACTTGTATATTTCTGTGAAATGTTAACCGAAGGGATGGAAATCCCGATACCGATGGTTTGAAAGGTATCGCATTAGACCAGGTCAGTATCAATCGGCACAATGGGTGGCAAGCTTTTTTGGAAGTGGTCATATATATCAAAGGGTCTTTGCTATAAAACATCATTTCATACATCGGTCTACATTGCTCTGCGCTTCCTCTTTACCAGTAATATTTCCAAGCGACGGTCTCCAACACATCCGGGTGCTTTGAATGAGAAATGGCTTCGGATAAAGAGGAACACTGTTGAAACTGAGACGTGAACAGTTTTCGAGGTCTACGAATTATATTACTTATGGAGATGGAGAAACTATGCCCTGCCAACTTTACTTATTTTGGGTTGAGTGAATTTGCTTTAATATTCAGACATTTATCACCTTCAACGCATTTCTTTAAAGCTGGCGTGCGAATACACAAACGCACCCTCACCTCAACGACCTATTTTCTTATGAGGCCGAGACTATTCCATCCGTTCATGGCGCACATAGATTAGGCCACAGTCTAAAAAAATTTTTAGTTGTGATTAAACGCAATCTTGGGATCGCAAACTTTGAGCACTCTAGAAAATGAATTGGGAGCAAGATAAGCCCACGCTTTAGAACCTACTACTAATCGTTCGCGGAATTCTAATTTAGGAATCATAAATGAAGATAATATTTATAGTTGTATGGAATAGAGCCCTCTATTCACATTGCCTGTTCAATGATTAGGTAATCGCGCACGGATATGGTCAAACCGAAGCTGCAAATTCACTGGCCTATCGTGGGTGATATATGCATTCTCATCATCTGACGTTCTCCTACATTCCAGCCTCCTCAGCAAATTTACTCGAATGAGTGAGAATTTTAATAGCTAGTGCTTTAAATGGGCAGAAATAGATTTGCTTGAAGCCAGATCGGGCGAGGATAGAAGCAACGTTAACAAATAGTGCCCACTTATATGTGAGATTATTTCATTAAAAATACCTCTCCTCAAAAATCGTTCTAATTTAGTCCATGTCTCCTCCTGATCAGCACATCGTTTATGCAACAGCCTTTTACCTTATGGGTGTTATGGGATCACAATAAGTCATAAATTAATAGAATGAGGCGACGCTACCCTATCTCAGTACGTTACAGAAACTAAGCTAAATCTACCCAAATTGCTTAGATGCAGTGCATGAGCAAAGCGTTTATGGCTTTCGTGCTCAAAAAACTGCCCCTTAGCTGAAACATTGTGAATTTATGGTCGTAGTAACTGCGTTACAGTTGCAGATCCAATCAGCCTCACGAGGTCGGTGTAAGGGATGTATAAATCTAGAGACGGCACCCAGGAAATAGGCACAAATCATGCTAGAAGTGAGTGTGGCACTACTATGTGCAGCTCATTGCTCAAGTATGTCTCCACTTCATGTCCCCGTATGCCGCCTCATTTTCGAATCGTTCCTCTTCCACTTTTAAAAGAGTATCAACACCAAGAGAAAAGAAGTCACTTAACGATTGTCTCTTTAAAGGCGAAACAAGCCCTAAGTTGTGAAGTTACCAAGTTGTTGGGAATCCATCCGGTGTCTCATACCCATTGGATCACAAGTACAAGAAGACTTGTGTAAGAGCGCTGCTCTACATTTATGAGTAAACGATTTTGAATAACTTACAATTAAATGCGTTCTGATCACACCGAGCCCGAGATGAATGCTGTGTTTAGGCTATTCTTAATCGTGCTGGGTGGCCACGGCGTTTCAGCATCACTTCCATTGCAACTGGGCTGCAATAATACCCACCTCAACAGCTGCCGCCGAGATATTTATTAAATGTTACAAGTGCGTGGCCTTTGGCAAATATTGGAGTAGTCCCTGCCAATGGGACGAAGGTGCGCTCACATTCTCTCACTACGTTATTCATTCGAATTTCTTCAATTCCCAATGCACTCATTAGAAATCAGTCACTTGGCATTTTACTAGCTTGTTGATGGCAAAAACAAGACGCATTATATTTTTAAAAAACAGATTGTTGCACCCTAAAATGATTGTTGCGTGCATTTTGACGAATCGCTAATTTATGCAGGCTTGGATGTAAATTAGTCAAAATGCAAATTTACATTTAATCCAACAGGGTTCAATTTGTAGCCAAATAAATGCATCTTTTATATCTTCCATACCACTGGCAATGCTTTTATTTGAGGAATACCAAGCCTCACCATAGATGACGTGGCTAAACAAGAAAAAATTGAAATTATGGAATTTAGCAGCAATATGAGGCTGATATCAGCGCATACTTTTTGCTCAATTGCAAGTTCTGAGGGCTTCGAACGGGTGTCACATTATCTGCTACAATTAGGCAAACAAGGGGGTTGCTTGATTTGTTGCCTGGAGTACATCACAGCTTCCGTCATCCTTCGAGGAAGGATGCATTTTTGGTGATGTAAGTCAATTCACCAACAAACTGCCTAATCAGTCACGGCTAGTCACCAGAAAGTGTGCCCGTACAAAAGCGCGCCTCCTGCCGGTGGGAAGACGAATTTTGCATATTAGGGAGGAAGAAGACCATTGGAAAGAATATTTATCGGCAGCACTCATGGGAAGAAATACACTGGATTGGTGATTGAAGGGATAAGGGGGCTATATGATGCATGTTTGTTTAAATGTAATTTCTAGGCCAGGAGCCTAGCGGATGCCATTGGCCCTTAAACAGGAAGTGAATTTTGTATCAATGTAACCATGACCTCCTGTAGTTCTTCATGACACCAACCAACAAGCGATATCTTCGGCTAGCCAACCTAGTCATACCACAGGTGCGAGGCCGGAGTTGGAAAGGAGAAACGCTGAGCCTAATGCATCGTCCTGGCCGTCAGGACATTGGTACGTGTAGCGCTTACTAGCGCACCCGAGTAAGCAAAGGGCCGGGGTGGCATGCGGCAGATGGGACGCAAGTGGGTATTAGGGTTTATTAAGATTGCCAAGGCATGGAGTTTACCGTTGTTAGCTGCTGTTGTTGATCTATTAACGATCCCTACAATGAATTGTGATAACTTCGTTATGTTCCATGAGCTAGCGTTTTCGATAGTTATTGTGAATGTCTACAACAGCTTAAAGGCAGCGCAATCAAGTTAAACGTCAATATACACCCGAAACTGTGCATACAAACCAGTAAAATAATATTTAACTGTATGAATCCAAAAGTAGTGGCGATTGTGGCCGTTCGATGCGTAAAGGCACGAGGGTCCCGCGTGGATTGGCAGCGTGACATTTCTTACCCTTTGTGTGCCGCTCATGACACCACGAAGAAGACAAGCAAACAAACACGAGATGGCTTCAGTGAGATTTTTAATGGAAAGCACAGCAGGAGAACATACGTGCTGGTTGATCTCTAAAGGTCGGGCATGGTCTCCCACCTCAGACATATCATTTCCATCGGTGTCCAGACCTTGGTTTATTACGGTTGTTACTTAATTTTCCTCATTCACTAGGGCGACCACTTATCATTTCTGTTGCATATCACCAATTAGGCATATTTAAGTAACCTCAAATGATTTTAAGCTACAGCAAATAAGTACACGGTGTGAGATTGCTTATTACAGAATATGAGTAGTATGTAGCCAACCTTAAGCAGTATTATGCATAGCGAATGAGCCATTCGTTTTGTAGTCCCACTTCCAAGAATTTCAACAATCGTGATTAGCGTGTGACGATCCGGGTATATCGCAAATCTACAGTGGATGCTATATGAATGGAGACAACATATTTAAAAGTGTCTCTGAGTCTCCACTGATAAACGCTACAAAATTTGTTGGAAATCTCATCAAAGTGTGAGATTGGTCTACCAAAAGTGATAAGAAAGGATGCATTAATTGGCACAAACTCCGCTTCTCGTTTCAAATACATTAAATATGGTATTCTGCCATAAAATAGACATTTCACGGCTTTTATTCTAGAAGGTAAATAGGACCTATTTCTGTTGTATGCAAGTCGTTTCATGTGGGGCACCTACCTCTCGTCCATTGAAAAAGCCAAAACTTGTGGCCTTTTGGGCGAAGAAAAGCTTCAAGCATTTCACCTACTATGGCGATACACAATAAAATGTTTTTTTTCAAAGCCTATAGGTAATTTTAGAATACAATGCAAAAGGCGAGAGTTTTAGGGGATTAAAATAACTAGGGGGTAGAAGGTGGACTGCATAATTAGAGCCGTGTGCAATTCCAACTCGAGAGCCATGATGAGGTGGACTGAATGTGCGCAAGCTGCGTCCTACTGACTTAACCGCTGTATCCAATGTCACATCAGAAATCGGGTGCATCAAAACCGCTTCTCAATATTTAGAAAAGTGCACAAAGGTAGCACCGTTTCGCTATTGCAACAGCTAAGATCATCCAAATCCTCTGTTCATGCTTTCTTAGGAATATATTCCACAATTTTGGAGTACTGGACATCAAAAGACGACGAACGCAAGTTGCAGACGATGGAAACCTATACGCAATGGCAGCTTATAGCATCGGATTCGCCACGTGCAGTCGGTGATTACCCAAAATCAACTCTCGCATTCTGCACTACCGAAAGAATGCTCAGTACTCTCACCCATTATCACTCTCTTCTTCAAGTTCTACCCTTTTGCTCATAACAAGACCACTACTTCAAGTGCAGCTTAGGAGCAAGCAAATGCAGGAGTTTTTGTCATGTTTAGGTCAGTTGGCGGCCATTGTTCCATAAAACATTACTAGACATTGCCGTGAATTATTGGTGAATTCATAAGCTGAGACGGCTACCTTTCATGCTACGCACGGATCTTTTGCTTGTTTGGACAGACTACTTAACGTTAAGGTGTGGAACAAGATAAAATGGTACTTTTCTAACAAAAATATTTTTAATTCGCACAGAATTTAACCGTCAAAGCAGAAGGAATTGTATGGGACACACTGAGTGCGGAGTACAATCTCACGGACAGGCGCTGATACGGCCACTGAAGACTGTATCATGACTGTATTTAGAAGCTGAAGCCAATCTTTTGTATACTAGAGTTAGTTCATCTAAACCCGCATTCATGACTGCAAAACATCGTTTAGTAGCATAATTGAGGGAAGCTGTAAAGCCTTTTTACAGTCATTCGCATGCAAACTATTGACGGAGTGGGTGTCAGACCAGGACGCCTCCATCAATAGAGGAGGCCTATATATGAGTGTGACTATTGCTTTACGAAGAAGAATCATTGTTATAAGCAATTTTGGCCGAATGTTGTGAGTTGGAAGGTCAGCACAACCACATTAGGCAGCACCAACAAGACTTTGAGCGCCAAAAACTTAATCGCAGCATTCATCCTGCTGCTCTGCGGCATACTGCTGTGCGGCATGATGTTCGTCAAGGGGCACGTCTTCCATAGCTGCATCTGGCGCCGCATTTAAGCATCTGATATCATGCAGTAAGAAAAAGTTAGGTCCATTGTTTTTTTTTTTATTTTGATGCGATTGTGCACATACAATCACAATCGGAACTGGGCATGTAGTGCCTACTTAATGACTTCAGTAGCACGCTGCCAAGACCTAAGAAGGCAACAGACGTCGGTGGCTCTATTCAAGCTTTTCAACCATAAACCATTTCACGTGTTCAAATGACAAGTCGCAACGCAGTAGACTGTTTTTTCTACCGGACCTTCATTTTCCAGTCTTGAAATTGACTTTCTTATTGATCATTGTTGCCCATACATAAGAGCAGGGATAAGGGAAATGATGGCGAGAGGAGGAGCTCACCATCGATGTGCGCATCTTAAGTTACTGACCGCTAGCTATGTCCTTATGATCTGACAATGAGCTTCACAGCCCGCCTACATCACGTGACAACTTGTCGGGCAGATCGTGCTAAAGGCTCAATCGTGATGGGGAGCGGATTTTGTGCTCCCAACTTCCCCCTACAGAAAAGACCTCTTGCAGTGGAATAAGCCACTACTATTTAGAAGTGCATTTTTCAACATTTTTGACAAAATTCTCTTTTAAGCCTCTCACTCAATTTGCCTTCTCAAAACACGATTAATCATTGCCACTGGCAGGTGGACTAGCAGTCGCCGTGGGTTTAAAGCTAATCAACTCACCGCAAGCGCGCCAGAATGGCATCATCCGCTGTCACCATTATTCAGTCAGCTGTCAGGTACACACACACACACGTGTGGACAAAGTTTGTTAGGACAGAGGGAAAATGAAGAGACTACACCACGTCTGTACTCTCTTCGTCTTGGCAGCCACTGGGTGTGGTAAAAGTGGGCCTGCTGGACACCGCGGAGAGGCGGATGACTGCCAAATATTGTCAATACCATTGGTTTGATGGTGGGTTGTGATGCGGACATTTCCAGCAGCCAGTGTCTCTACTTCTCCTTGCCTTCTTTACTTTTTCTCTCATCTTCTCTCACCTTCTGAGCACTGGTGTTCCTACTTTATTTCACCTTCTCTACTCTTCGCCTTGTTATCGCCCATGTATTCCAAGCGCAAGAGTCCCTCTTCCACGTTACTTCCTTTATCACCTTCTTCGCCTTCTTTCAAGTCCACCGCGTGCATATTTGCTTCCGCCTACTTCAATGCTCTGCTGTTTGACAGCGTCAAAATCGTACTTATTCTTCACCATCCAACTCTTGGTTAATCCTCTTGGCATTTTGCAAAAAATGTCTATCAAAAAACGGGTTCCGTCTGATGGTGAATGTAGCCTGTCGTTGAATGTTGCACATCCGGCCATATGTTGCGTGTGAATGTTGTGGACGTTGCAGTAGAGCTTAGCAGAAGATAAACTTATCCTCAAGCAAATGGTGGCATACAAGAAGTGGTAGAGGAGAGGCATTTGAATGTGAATGGAAGAAAAGGATAGATTTAGGGTGGATGATTAGTGGGTGGATGGATGAAAGGAAGAATGGATAAAAGGTGGGTAGATAGATAAGTGGGTGTAGGTAAGATATGCAAGCAATCAATGGCTGGATCAAGGAACAAGGGCTCAATGTATGCTGCAATTCAAGGCAAATATACATTTCTCGGTTTCGGGATTATGGATGGATATATGTTATAAATAAAATATGGTGCCGGCAACATTTTCCAACTAACTTGGCAAAAGTGAGTCACATCATGCCGATAGTTGCGTGTGCGTAGGGAATGTTACTGATGGTGAGAGATGATTGCCGTGAGTGGTGAAAGACTAATGGAAAAGTACTGACAAAAGAAAA
>JADWOT020001752.1:0-75000 GCA_036345935.2 Taenia hydatigena | reverse complement strand
TAATTTAGGGCAAATTGATGCTTGTCATATAGTAACAACCGCAAAACAAGTGTTTTTATAATGGGAGGAGTGAATTATATTCAGTTAGATGAGGAATGAGGAGAGGGAAGTAACTGGTGGCCCGATGCATGGGATTGGAGGAATGATATGTTAAATGGGATGTTAGGTTGTATGGGTAAAGGAAATAGAGGTGGGGATAGAGGGATTGCGAGAAAGAGAACCGATGGACGTGTGCTGGAATGGTGGAAAGATGGAGAAGAGAATGGAAGGAATCAGAAGGGTGAATTTTTGAGCTGATTGGTGGCAGCTTCTTGCCTTCTAGGCGTTGAGAAGAGAGGCATTCAAGCATGTCAACTAAAAATTGCTGTTTCACTGTGCTGCGTGCACACATCACGTAGTCTACGTACAAACGCACACACTAAACTCACCTACACTTACCAGTACCCGTTGGCTTCTCACACATTCACCTAATGACCTCTCTATGCCTTCAAAACAGCACCCATCAATTTGCGCCTACTTCATCCCATTTCTGAATTTCTCTTCCAATTTCACTTGTTTGTAGATGCAGCTAGTGACTTGAGATCTGGGCTCATCACCAACTTACAACAGGTCAAAGTGCTAAGTGCCCATTTTATTTATCATTCTACAATTGCTTGCGGCAATCGCCCATGGAAGCAAAATAAATAAATAAATAAAATTAAACAGTGTGGTTGGCAAACTCAAGCACTGAGTTTCTAGACTCGGACAAGTTATAGCACGTGTCGATTTTGACAGAATTAGGAATAGAGTCTCATGCAGGCACCAAAGCCATGGGAAGTAGCACAGTTGCAGTGGCCAAAGCAGTAGAGGCAAATCCTCTGGTGGCGGTGGTTTTGGGTGTAGAAGAGGAACCTGCTGATGGCCTCATCGTGAGAATCGCAGAATTGTGAGTCGATCTGCTATTCTACTTGATTGTGGGGGCCCTTATAGAACTCGGAGTTCTGGCCAACGATCTTTCCCCTTCAGTCCAAAACAACGAATTTGACTCATTACATATTATTTACCTCCTCTATGTCAACAAACTGTTGGTAGGGCGTGCTGTGGCGTGTTGGACGTTAAGCTCACTATCGACTACCTCTTGAGACCATAGTTGCAGTTTGTAAACAAAAAATTTGATTCGGCTATCCAGTGAATCACCTTCTCCTTTTCTACACATCTCCCTCGTATGTGGGTAACACATGAAAGGCTAGAGCACATTAATATTTTTGTCCAGTTGAATCAACAGCGCAATCATCACGTCGTCATAGGTACTGAGTGTAAGCAGTTTAGCTGAATTCTCAAATCTTCACGCAACCAACTCACTGATGTTCCCATGAAGAAATTTCATTAAAGCTTTCGGGTGAGGCGTGTTTCTTACGCTGAAGAGTGTTTCATAGGAATCCTTGTCGTTATGCTGTGCTGCTAAAACCTTCGTGAGCCTGTTCAAGGCTTTTGGTACTAGTGGAAATATTAGCCAACAAAAGACGCATCTCCTTTGCTGTCACCTCCGCCACTGCATCAAGAGTCCTGATGATCGATCTCAAATGATTTCATTCATGACACGTAAATTAGCTATCAAAACCATCTAACGCAATGACAAAGGCACGCTCTGTAGGTTGTGTTGTTCAATACCGCCTCCGTGCTCACCGATAAAATGTTCCATTAGATGGTGATGATGATGAGATTACCGATGGCTCTCATCGAACGAAGTTAGAGTCCACAACGACTTTCGCAAGATGGAGAAGAAGATAGTGAAGGTGAGCTGGGTGTTTGGTAGATTTTTAATCGATTCAGCACATTAGGCCTCATTAATCGAAATCCATCGTCACTAGAACACCATCCATTCAATACACTACCTAGGCAATTTGAAATAATCACGCGAAGTATTGTACAGTGAGAGAGTAACGTAACCATGTATTGTAGATGTGAAACAAAATCTTAACAGTTTCTCCTAGGCGCCTTTTCTAGCAAGTAGCTGCCTAAATTTTTACTATCGTTACTGTACTACTTTGTTTGTACTACCGGCTTTTGGTCGGGGTCACAGGAATGGCCATCTTACCCTATCTGCGTAGGCTAGCCTCTGGGCCATGCCAGCGGCTTATTTCCCTCTGCCCGTTGAATATATATATATTCCACCCTAGTATTCTGCCTTCTTTTGCCTTTGAAGGAGCCTTGGGACGCTACAGTTACCATTATGTAGGTAGACTAAAGTCGTGCCTCTTTGTCTTGACTAAGTTTTACATTTTATTTTACATTTAATAGGTAGCTTAGTGCTTATCTTGATCTGTTGAATTAATTCGCAGATGATGTAGCAAACAATCGTCATCACTTCGACCCATTTTCCATGAGGAACAATAAGAAGGGGAAAAAAAATCAACAACGAACGGCCTTACTGAGTGCGATTGGACAAAGTGGATACACTATGGAGAAAAGATATTGCAGACTTCATTTTAAGCTCGCTTGACAAATGTGAGTCTCTTGGTGGGAATAGTTGCTTGAGCGAAAGGACCGTGATCGATGGCGAGAGGAGTTTAGTATGGGTGATAAAAGGCTAGACGGGAACGACTGGCCTTTTGGTCTGAGTCTTAGTCTGAGTGCCTTTCTGATGCAAATCAGTAACTTGGTTGACTCAGTTAAGCGTACTTACTAGTGACTGATTGACATTGGCTTAGAGTGACCATTGCCGCAATTGGGGCGCCTTTACTATAATGGCCGGACAACTGGAGCGGACAACCATAGGCACTCAAGTAGACGAAAGCTTTTGCCACTTTAAACAGCAAGTTCTCTCTGGATTTAAAGAGATCCCCAGAAATGTATTTCCTTCGTCAACCCCTTCTTTACCATAAGCGCCAGCTCACTAACCAATTTGTTCAGTTGTATAGTCTCCTGTCAAGCATATGCGACAAGATGGAACCCATTCAAACATCAGTTAGAATAGAGGAGAATGTAAGGAATTTTATTTGTTATTCAACTGTAGTTTACTAGAGTTGCTCCACATTTCGGAATAATTGTTGTCGAATTGACATTCTTCGGAGTAATAAGACCTGAAACAGGAGTAGACAGCGTTTTGGCACACGCAAGCACTGGGCTGCAATAATCAGAGAAGGTGAAGCAATCGGTGAATCGCAAGGGCTTACAGGAAAGTTCATGCAAGCACTAGAGCCATGGAAACTAGAAGGGCAGCAGTGGTCGAAGCAGCGCAGTTAGATCCAGTGGTGGTGACGATGGTGTTTATGGACGTGGAGGAGGAATCTGTTAAAGTGGTCGTTGCAGAATTCGACGCAGCTGGTTTTGTCGTGATGAGTGTAGAAATCTAGGCAGACTTGCTATTCGTTGTGGTTGTGGAAGTACTAACGATTGTAGAAGTCTGGGTGGATTCGCTATTCGTTGTGGTTGTGGGAGTACTGGCGATTGTGGAAGTCTGGGTAGACTTGCTATTCGTTGTGGTTGTAGGAGTGGTTACGGAACTTGCAGTTGTTTTTGACCATTTTTGCCCTTCGTTAAGAAAAAAATTGCTTCAACCTATGCTTTTACGTCTACAATTCAATAAATTCTTACCAGCGCATTATATAGCATTGTAAACTACTTCCTGAGTTTCACGTAAATACCTGCAGTAGACTCCATGGCAGAGGATATTATGAATGAAGCTGCGGAATCATTGTATACATTTAATAATTTGGCAATCGACAAAACGAACAGAAAAGACTCACATTCTTCTACACTTGGTGTAGTTGCTCGCACTTTATCACTGCAGATTCTACGCCCAAGGTCTTTCGGATCTGTTCCCACAATGCGCACACAAACACTGACAAGAACGGTTTGCTTTGGCTTCAAATTTGGGATGGTGTAATTTTCATATTCGGTGTAGTAGGTACCGCTGATCAGAGCATTTTCAACTTCCCAGGG
Organism: Taenia hydatigena; assembly: GCA_036345935.2. Classification (NCBI taxonomy): domain Eukaryota; kingdom Metazoa; phylum Platyhelminthes; class Cestoda; order Cyclophyllidea; family Taeniidae; genus Taenia; species Taenia hydatigena. Next base: position 71,076 of record JADWOT020001752.1, on the reverse strand, counting down.
AATACTGTAGCCAGTGACACGCACGTTGACACGGGGTGATGGTTTCCAACTCACGCACACCCTGTAAGGATCGATCGCTTTAATTGTGACGTTCTGGGGAGCCTTAGGGTCTGCAGAAATGGAAACGCGAATATATTTTTGAGCCAGCGTTAAGAAAATGATTAGTATTCATTTGTCCTAGCACGATCTTACATGTTTCTATGTGAAATGAGGAAGAAGCGAAATGCACAAAAGGTAACAAGAAGTGATTTGGGAGAACTGCATGCATTACTCTAATTGTTGGCGAATCGAGTAAAGCGCTAGGAGTTATGAGACAATGCAAGCAAACGAAGGAGTCTATTCAGTGGCACTAGATCAATTTGACTGTGTCAAGATGGAACCTAAAGTGGTGTGACTCAGTACAACCGGGCTACAACATATAAGCAATTCCGGCACACCTCAGCCATTTTTCTAGTGAGGAACACTTGTTATGCCTGTCGCTTATACCAATTTAATGTTAATTAAAATACCTACTCTCATTTGCCAAATGCCTACATCCACGTGTCAATGTAAGTGAAGCATGCGCAGGTATCTTACCTGCAGCCAGTATGAAATCGCCATGCAAGAATAAAGTTGCCAGCAGTATGAAGTAGAGCAAAAGGGGCATCTCTTGCACGTGTGCTTGTAAGCATGCAGTGAGAAGATGTAAGCCGATGGAATGGCCCACTCCTGATCTGCGAAGCAAATGGCGCATTCACACGCACACCGTGAAACCACACACGGTATTGGGTGGTTTAAGTGGTTGTGTGGGTGTTCTATGGTGTGGACGTCTGCTGGAGTAAAATAGCTTTCACGATATTGTAAGTGAGCTAATGCAACGTGAATCCATGTATGAATAACGGTGTGCTTGCATTCACCAACAGTGAGGTGGTGTGCCAAATGATACAACTCAATTACTAGGCTATGTGCAGTCAGATTCTTTTTTGAACCCGTTTGCCGATGCACTGAAAAGTGCGAATGAGAATGCGGCGCGTCGTCATGCAGTGACGAGGTGCCTCATTTTTCTGTCTGCAGGGCTACGCAAGCAGTTTTGTGCTTAAAAGCTAAGCCTTCACTTCGAGACACGTCTTTGGCACCGTGCTAATTGCTACTTAGACCTTCTGTGCAGTAGTTAGCAAAAAGTTTCACCACATCAATGCACAGAGAGTGCACTGCATCCATCAAAGTCTCATTCCAGATGAAGTTACAATTCGATTGTTCGAAACATGCCAAAATTGAAATTGCATCACAATTTGTTAATCATGAAACACAGTAAACGAAGATTTTGGGAAGGAGTTGCGATATGCGGGTACAATGACAGGACTAATAACCAACACCAAATGAATTATGCACCATGGGTTGCTCATATTATCACTTAGAGACTTCACCTATTGAAAATCAGTGATGAAAGCAGTCCACAAGTCGTCAACTACATCTATACATACATTAAATTAGAAAATAAATGCAGACGTGGAATGAGTAGTGATGGAGACTGTTGTGAAGGCATAGAGGTCAATGGGTGAACGTGTGAGAAGCCGACGTGGACTAGTGGGTATACGTGGGCTTAGTGATGGCGTGTGCACCCAGACTGTGTTGTGTGTACGCAGCACGATAAAGCGGCGATTGTTGGTTGGCGTGTTTGACTCTCTCTATTTACGGTGCCAAGAAGTCATGGAGGTGACACCCGTCTACTCAAATCTTTACTCAGGAAAGGAACTATTCGTTCTTCGTCGTCTCCATCCATTCATTTTCTCCATTTTCACTTTCATTCTCTTCCCTATCCTTCCACCATCTTACCATATGGCCATCAGTCCACCATCCTCCGCAATCCCCCTTTCCTTGTCTCCCTTTCTTTTATCCTCAGTCGGACCAACATTCCATCTAACTTATCATTCTACCCATTCCCATGCATCGAGCCACCAATCGCTTCTTTTTACTCTTTTCTCACTGAAACGATTCCCATCAACTCCTCTCATCATGGAACCACTTAATGTGCTGTTAAGTCACTCCTTAAGGTAACATTTCACCATACCTTCAATTTTATATGTTAGTCGTTTTCTTCACTTGCACCATCCACAGCAATCTTCTCTCACCATCGGTAACATTCCCTTCGCACAAGTAAATATTGGCACAACGTGACTCACTTTTGCCAAGCGAGTTGGAAAATGAAGTCTGCATCACATCCTAGTCACAAAATATCCAATCATAATCTCGAAACCGGGTATTAGATATTTGACTTACATTCCAGCTCACATTAAACCCGAATTTCTTGATCCAGCTATCGCCCGCATATCTATCTTTCTTACATCCATCCATGCACCAGCATTTTACTTATCCTTCCTTTCATCCGTGTACTCAATAATTTGTCCACCCATTCATCAATCCATTCCTCCCATTTAAGATTTAAATGCCACGCCACTACCACTTTTTATGCCACCATTTTCTTGATCACAGGTACTCCTCCTGTCAAACTCAACATACATGTGATCAGATGTGCAACGATCGGCGAAAAACTACGCTCCGATAGACAATGATCTCAAATGTCAAGAGGATTAATCAAAAGCGAATAAGTGAAGAGTATGCACCGTCCTGTTGCTGTCCTACCTGCCACTTAGCAGTGCGTTCAAACGACAGACCAGTCAATTAGGCTGAAGCACATATGCACACGGAGAACATAGAAGAAGACGAAGAGGGTAGTTAAGGAGGCAACATGGAATAAAAACGCATGCACCTGGAATGCATGAGGGATAATCAAGAGAAGAGCAGAAATTGACAAGACAACGGATGTGGACTAGTGTGTGGAAGGTCGGGTGAGGTAAAAAGAAGAAGCAGAGGAGGCAAGAGGAAGTGGAGACACTGGCTGTTGGGATTGTCTACATCATGGCCTACCATGAAGTCAATAGTGTTAACCATGAGTGTCAGTCGTGCGTCTCTCCGCGGTGTCCTGCAGGTCCACTTTGAACAAACTCAGTGGTTGCCAGGGCAAAGAGAGCACAGGTGTGGTGTAGACTCTTCATTGTCTACCTGTCTTGACAAAGGTTTTCACTTTTTGCGGTCAGTTGCGTGAGCGAAAGGACAAGCATAGTTGGCGGTGAGAGGAGATTGCTGTGGATGATGTAAGACTGGAACCAAGTTACTAGCGCATGCGTTGGTTGCATTGCAAAGCTAATGGAAAATTTAGGAAAGGGGTACAAATCGGGTTTAATGATGGAGGGAGTGATAAAGGAAGAAATTAGTGGATAGATGAGTGGTGATGGGATGCATGCTAGGCTGAATGCAATAAGGGAAAGTTAGGGNAAGGTGACATTTCACCCTGCGTTTACCTCATTTGCTAGTCGTTTTCTTCCATTCTTGCACCACTCACAGCAATCTTCTCTCACCACCGGTAACATTTCCTTCGCACACGTAAATATTGGCACAACGTGACTCACTTTTGCCAAGCGGGTTGGGAAATGAAGTCTGCACTGCATTTTATTCACAAGATGTCCATTCATAATCCCGAAACCGGGTATTAGATATTTGACTTGCATTCCAGCTCACATTATAACCCGAATTCCTTGATCCAGCTATCGGCTGCATATCTATCTTACCAACATCCATCCATGCGCCAGCACTTTACTCATCCTTCCTTTCATCCGTGCATTCAATATTTTGTCCACCCATTCGTCAATCCATTCCTCCTATTTAAGATTTGAATGCCACGCCACTACCACTTCTTATGCCACCATTTACTTGGTCGCGGGTATTCCTCCTGCCAAACTCTACTGCACCGTCTACAACATCCATACACAAAATGTGGCCAGATGTGCAACAATCGGCAAAAAACTACGCCCACCATCAGACCAGACCCTTTTTCTGATGAACAATGATCTCAAATGACAAGAGGACTAATTAAAAGCGGGCATTTGAAGAGTATGCACCGTCCCGCTGCTGTCCTACCTGCCACTTAGCAGTGCGTTCAAACGACAGACCATTCGAGTAGGCTGAAGGACATATGCACATAGAGAACATATAAGAAGACGAAGAGGGTGGCAAAGGAGGCAACATGGAAGAAAGACACATGCACTTAGAATGCATGAGGGATAATCAAGAGAAGAGCAGAAAAGACAAGAGAAAGGATGTGGATAAGCAAAAAAGAAGAAGCAGAGGAGGCAAGAAGAAGTGAAGACACTGGCTGTTGGGAATGTCTAAATCATGGCCTACCACGAAGTCAATAGTGTCAACTATAAGTGTCAGTCATGCGTCTCTCCGCAATGTCCTGCAAGTCCACTTTGAACGAACTCAGTGGTTGCCAAGGCAAAGAGAGCACAAATGTGGTGGAGGCTCTTCATTTTCCATCTGTCTTGACAAAGGTTGTTAACTTTTTGTGGTCTGTTGCGTGAGCGAAAGGACAAGCATAGTTGCTGTGGATGATGTAAGACTGGATCCAAGTTACTAGCGCATTCGTTGGTTGCATCGCAAAACTGATGGAAAATTTAGGAAAGGGGTACAAATCGGGTTTAATGATGGAGGGAGTGATGAAAAAGAAATTGGTGGATAGATGAGTGGTGCTGGGATGCATGCTAGGTTGAATGCAATGAGGGAAAGTTAGGAGACAGAGGAGAGGAGGAGAGATATCGATTTAACTAAAAGATATGGATGGCCTAACCACACCTTGCGCATCCACTAATAATGTTCCATTTGCATCACAAGCACATCCTCGAGAGATCACGCCACTCTTCCGTCCGACACACTTCCTCATCTTGCCGGATCCACAAGCAGTGACTTCCTTCCCCACCCCACCAATTCGTTACAGTGCGTATCAGTCTGATTAAACTATTTGATTTTAGCGGCAAACTAAATGAACGTTGCTTCTTTAAAGGACGAGGTGGCGAGCGAGTAGTCTAACAATGTAAAGAACGGCAGCATAACAGATGTTCTTTTCAACGGCCTCGTTCGAGTAAGCAAGACGGATGCGTAAGGGACCGCTATGTATGTATGTGTGTTTACCTGGCAGCTGACTAAGCAATGGTGACAGCGGTTGATGCTATTCTGGCGAGCTTGAAGTGGGTTTATTAGCTTTAAACCTACGGCGACTGCTAGTCCACCTGCCAGTGACAATGACCAATCGAGGTTTTTAGAGGACGAGTCAGGCGAGAGGCTCAAAAGAGAATTTATTACAAAAATTGTTAAAAAAACGCACGTCTAAGTAGCGGCTTACTACACTACATGAGGTCCTTTCTGTAGGCGGAAAGTTAGGAGCACAAAACCCGTTCCCGACAAGTTGTCACGTGATACAGGTGGACTGTGAAGCTCATTGTCAATTTCAAGACTGGAAAAAGAAGGTTTGGTAGAATAAACAGTTTAATGAGTTGCGACTTGTCATTTGAACACGTGAAGTGGTTTATGGTTGAGAAGCTTTAATAGAGCCACCGACGTCTGTCGCCTTCTTTGGTCTTCGCAGCGTGCTACTGAAGTCATTAAGTAGGCACTGCATGCCGAGTTCCGATATTTTACATGCGCTATGTTTAAGTCCTTTCAATGTTTTTGCTTCCACTGTTTGTGCTATTAGTCATCAGTGGGTGCCAATGTTATTGGCACTAGATGTTTCCTTAATATTACCTCTTAGTTGTCTTTATTGTGGGTGTAGTAATGTGTTTACTCTAAATGAGATTATAGCGAATTTGTTAAATCGGTGTTCTTATTTATACCTAATCGAGTTGAAAAGGCGGAACATCAAGAGAATGGAGGGTGCAATGTGTATCTATCTTTGTTTGATTGGCCCAGACGTTACACTCCTTGCCACCACTTTTGAAGTTCATCTGTGTGTGCGCGGTAGTGGTACGACGTGCAGAACGAAAGTTGGGTTGAAAATCGAGCACTGTTGACACCCTCTTGCTGTTCAGTAAATTGTTTATTTTTGCAAAAAAAACGATTTCTGCACTGTCACAATTTTTTTAAGGGCAAATGCGCTGCGCACAAGTAAGTGGTAGCAATATAAATAGTTTTTGGTAGATTGGAATCGTATCTTACTGTATAGCGAAGAAGGTCAGTTGGAATCTTTGTCTGTCTGGACTCATGTCGTCCCACTTTGCCAAAATATCGATTAAAATGCAGTTTCTTAACTATTAAATTGCAGCAATGAAGGCTTCTTGTACGTCGGATTCTTTTTTGCAGTCTTTGTGTTGTCTTTGGGCACAAAGTACGAGCACCGTCAGACTTGACAGCCCTAGTCTTGATAGCTTTCTTCCTAAGCATTCGGTTATGCCTACTAGGAAGCGCGGTTGGAGTGAGCAGACACGTGGAGCGGATTCGCTTTAGCTACACAAATAATGAGTGACTCTGACGTTCGTTCAATCAACGAAGCTTCATTACTTATCCCGGCCTTTTCCTCTCTCTCTCTGTTGCAACTTCGTTTAGTAGGACTTAGTTCGGTTGGCATCAATTTTACGGATGTTGTGGGTAGGAGAAAGTTCAATCGAAGCAGCACTATGCTGTGTGCTGGCAATGGGTTTCGTGCCAAAATGTGAGAAAGGTGCTTCAACACACTAAAGCTGTTGGATTTAAAGTACTGATTGAGCAAATTTGTTCATGCGAAAGGGATCTCGGAAAGTGAACTAAGCTGTTAACCCTGAAAGTGACATGAAACATAAACCAAACTCTGATGGACATCACAGCTGACCGCTTCGACGAACTAAGCATTGTCATCGCTTATGCATGTGGTACATCAAACTGCGCGGACTCTCACCTCCAAAACAACTCATTTTATCGACCTCCAACTTCGAAAACAACTTATCACGAGAGCATCCTCAAAAGACGTCAATTTATTCTTAAAAAAGTGAGATGTACAAAGTAGCTGCTATCAAAACATGCTATGAGGACCACGAAACACTTAGGACAGCAAAACACCAATATCACAGCCGCTAAATGAATGACAGCCAAGATCAGTCCGCAGACGCTTCATAGAAGAAGCCAATAACTTGGTTTGTCGGTTCTTCAAATTTCTTGATATGCTCGTCTTAATCATCCTGCTTTTAGTCTGTTTCAGATCCAAGCTGGTTTTCGGAAGACTCCGCCAGCGTCGTAAATTGCTACTTGTGCTCCAGTTGTAATTGAGAGCTTTCAATAGTCCTAAAGTCTTCACTGCGGCTGCTGTCCCACGAGTCAGTTGATGGGACGCTTCTCGCCATATCACGAGCACTTGGCTGTGCTAGACGCGTCTCATTGCCAAAAATTCTCCCTCCGATTCTCTTTCTTTTGTATCGCTGGTTCCGAAACCACATCTTAATCTAGCAGAAAGGTCAAAGTTATGTCGGGTTTAGAAGACTCAGCAGTAGACAATCAATCACTGCACACTAATGGCTCTCTATTAAACAAGTTTAACACCTTAATGCTTGACCAACCTGAGTCTCCGTCATGTTGATACGATGCGTTAGGTCTTCGCGCTCACTCATTTTGAGGTATTTTTTTCTGTTAAAGCATTAACCAACACATTGATTTGGTGCGGAGTAAAAACCCTGCGTCTTCCCTTATTTTTGTGCCTCAGATACTGTCTGGCGCACCTGAGACTGTTCTGCGGCTGGAGTTGTAAAGAAGTTTCCTAAACAAGGCATAGGTACGAGAGCAGCAAGTTGGTGGAGAAAAGAGTAATTAGGAAGTGATGAGACATTTGTAGGAAGTCGTTGGCACGTATTTGGCAGTAGGAACGGTCGCTGTGCCTGTGGTTGCAGCAGCTGCTGACGTAACATTGAAGAAGTGTCAAGTACGAGTGGGTTCGTTGATAGGAAGATCAGTGACATAGTGTGCCACCACCTGGCAATAAAAGTACAAAACCTTGAGACACAAAGGTGCGCAAACGAAATGGCACATAAGAAGCGATAAAATAAGTTTATGAACAATACCGTCGGCTTGCAATATTGCCAGATGTTGGAGTTGTTCGGGCTTGAGTAGGTCCACAAGCCTTGTCACTGCAAAGCTGCGCATGATGAAATTGTGACCACACAGTTCTGTACTGTTCAGTCGACTGTATTTCTCACTGTATTTATAGACTATAAGGGTCAATAAAATTTGAATTTACGGGTCAGACTAATAAGATTCGGGAGTATCAATCGCGTCAAACCAACTACCCTCAACGACGTCATGTCATGCTCAACCGTCGGACATGTGTCTGACTCATGAAGGATAGCAAATAATCGTCGCACGACCTGAATTCATGTCACTACAGTAGCATCCATGACTTATGCCTGAAAAATCGTCTACAGCTCTGAGAAATCATCTGTCACGAAATTCAAGGCCTGAGCAATGTTGATGGTTTTCACAGCCAGTTATCAAACTATCCATTCTAAGACTTCTGCACACTCCAACGTTGGAAATCGGGTCTGTCCGCGGCATTGCCATCCTGTGACACGCAGAATCGGACACCTCCGAATTCATGGCACAGCGATCAGTGCCATGCGAATCACAGCAGCAAATGCATTACCTCTGAAGCAATAAAAATGAGCACGCAAAAATGACAACATTGTATGTGTAAACCCACCTGATTTGTGGATTCGGTGTCAAGTTCGTTGATGCTATGCATGAGGAAGTATCTACAATAGGTAGATGTGTCTGCGTTACTTGGTGGCCATAGGGCGCAACGAGTGCCATTCCATATCACATGACCTCAAAGGGTGAGGGGACTGTTTGATAAAAAAATAAGACTCGCCTATTAAAACCCACCCAATTAGCATTGAACCCAATGCACATCAAATGATGAGAATACGAGGCCAATGTTGCTTCTAAGTACGCGACTCCGATGTTACTCTCTACTCCTTCTCCTACCCCTTCCATAATTGCGTTGACAACTAGACAGAGAGGGGGACTGAGGGACCCGGCACATGAGGTCACCCTCACTACCATACACAACCGAATCACGTCAGTTCGTTATCAATGTGACAGCCGTTGGTTGTTGAGTCAAGAAACTTAGTTTGATTTAGTTATATACTTCCAATTAAAGCAAGTTGTGCTTTAGGAATGAATTTGAGTCGCAAGCGTTTTTTAGTGAGCCAAGCACATGCACATAATGAAGTGCTTCTTGGTAGGAATTGGTAGCAAAGTCACAAAAAAGACAAGAAGGTGGTTGTAAGTGCTGTATTATGCAAGAAGCTACTAGAAAAGAAGAATAAACCCGTCGCATGAAGGTGCAAAAGGGAAAATTCAAGCTACACGAAGGCGGAAAAGTGATTACAGGTGAGGATAGAACGGAAGCGTGTGGAGCGATCTATTTAGTAGTCAACCTATCTCTAGGTTGTTTGTAAAAAATACAGGTTTAGAATGTCCTCGCAGCCAAATGCTAATATCCTCGTTTTATACTCCTTTACATGAGGCATAATAAAAGAATCATTCGATCTCTGTTTCGCCATAGATATCTTGGGCGATCATCTACTGACTGTGCTTTATTAACAACGAGCGGCAACGATGTAAGATCAAGTGAAAGATGGGACGATCCACTATTGACCACTGCTTTGGCAGGTTTGCAATAGTGGATTACCAATCACTGATGGGATGTGAATGGTTAGACGTGCTTCCTTTCATTGGTTGGACCTCGAATTGCGAATTTGTTGAGCTCTCTTATAACACAGCAGTCTATTCCATTTAGCAATTACTTACGACAGTTCCCTTATCACATCGTAAAAGTGCGGTTTAACTGATAATGTGAGCACCTAGGTTGACACATAACTAATAATGCACGAACAATTGAGCACCAAACTGACCAGAATTGATCCAAATTGTAAGCCATATGCATGCTTCGTTCTGTAGATGCTTTCAACATGGGTAAATGGTAGAATTCTTTTCTCTTCCTTTTAGTCCGAAATCGGCCAGAAATGAAACTCAGCATTCTGCTTCCTTCTTCGCTTCCTTGCAGCAGTTCTTGTTAAATATCAAGCAATTTTATCGCGGCTGATACGCAGGGAGCTCGCTTTAGAAAAAAGCTGCCATAGGGCAAATATATGTAATTTTGGATCAGGATTGGTCCCTATCAAGACTCAATAGTAGGTTCTCTTCTGCAATTGCTTGACGTAGCGTGATGATCTTATATCAACAAAGGTACAAATCTCCGTTTGTTTTTATCCATATTAATCCAAAATTGCTCAGATTTGGAAAATCAGCAGCTCGCTTTCTTCTGCGAGAAGCTGCAGCAGTTCTCGCTTTGAAATCGAACAACGTAGGTGTGGCTGATGTGTAGAGTATTTGTTGTGGCAAGGAAAACTAAGACACAACGGGTTTAGGAACGCGCTCTCTTTTATCCGTTTTGATCAGGAGTTGTCCAGAATTAATATTCAGCAGTTCACTTCCTTCTATAAATTCCAGCAGTATTTCTCGTAACCAAATTGTAAATTCTCTATTTTGGCAAAGAAGGCCAAAACATCCTCCCCACGATGGATTAACCCTTCGGCTCTTCTCTGTTTTCACACTAGCTGAGACCAATGTTAGCACTTGCCGGTCTTTTAGGTGGAGTCGATGTGTGAGTTAGAGACCAAGAATGCATGCATGACCAGCTTTGAGGCCATCCTCGAGTCGATCAGCATGGCCGCTTTTAGGATTTAAGTGACGATGGATGCTCTCAAACGACGTGTCATGAATGTCGAGAAGGTCACAGCCGCAATTGTTACCACCTCAGTAGATGACAATGGCAGCGGTAGGATAAACGGGATCACAAATGGGAAAGCCCACAAGTGTCCGGAACTTATATCCATTACATTTGACCTGAAGACAGGGTTGACGAAGGGTGCAGAGTCACTTGCGGATTTGATGAAGTAAAATTGCCGGTCGAAGAGGATTGCGATAGGGAGTCAGAGACACACGAGGAGACTCTTAGAAAGGTTGCATGGGTTAGAACAGCAGATTCTAACAAAAAATGCAAAGATTAGTAGAGCGCAGATGTTGGCTCTTTTCGACCATGCAAAGACTGCTTTAGCTGCTCGAGAAGCCGCTGAGCCATTACGAGTTTTTACTTAACTAGGGCTGCATCTGTGTGCCATCCCACGCAGGCATCCCTGGTCTTCATCTAAGCATCCATTTATTCAGGATTCATAACTTACCTCCCTCGCACCTATGAATCCAATTACTCGTTCATTAATGTCTAAGCTGTACATTCGTGCCATCTGTTTGCTCTTTCATCTCAATCATCTCCAATTACTCATTTATTTAAGATAAAATCTCCTTTAACAGCACACCTAACATCGCACGTCTGCTTGAAGCTGCTTTCTTCACGCGGCGGAAAGGCTTCTTAAATTTGGTAGAAAGGTTGTTACATCCAAAGGAGGGAAGAAAGGAAATGAAGTCAATGTTGAAGTAGGCCCAAGGATAAAAGATGATGCCTCTTTAGTGGCCAGTCGTCGAGGAGTAGAGGAGAGTCAGGTTCTCTAAAGCCAATGGTATTGTAAGTGGTGATGGCAATAGGAGGAGTGTTACTTTATCCATGGACGATGTTACAATCCTGCTAAATCTGGTTCTGCTGTTCCCACACTTTGCGGGCCATTTCCACAATGTATATATTTTCGTCTCTTATCACGCGCTTCCCTCGGACATAGACACTCAAATAGTCAATAGGCATGTTAAAGCGAAGTCTGCAGCCAGCGTCGACGCAGTGAGTGCATTGTTGACGAAAGCTGGGTTGAAGGCGCGCGAACAGGCCATCGCTTTCAACTCTGACCGTATTGTGTCTGCAGAGACGGAAAGTAATGTAGGATCATGCGGATTACGCAAGAGCTCTTAAAATGGCTCGTCACTGGGTTGTTTTAGCCCACCGATTAGTGAAAATCTGGAAAACCTTTCTCAGCCCACATCGTCTTTTATTTCTCTTCCCCTCATTTCCATCGAAGCAATTGTCAACCATGGATCTCTCCATCTTTCACTTGATCACACGTTGTAGCTACCCGTTGTTATTGATGCGCAGCCAGCAAATGCCCACTCGAGTAAGTATGGCTCCTTTATTGTGGTCCGTGTAAAGGCGTATGAAACGAGGATATTAGCTGTCGGTCACGAGAGCATCCTGAGCCTGTATTTTTACAAATGACCTGCCATTGCACTACTCTCATTGGAGAGAAGTGGCTATTTATAATGTGGGGGTAGTTTGGCATGAGAAAGAAAATGGAGTGGCACATGTTCCTTTGACAGCATGTCAATCGCCACTCAAATGCCTCACCTCTGCTTTAATGCCTCAAGACCTTTGCAGCTGAGGAGGTGAAGACACTTTTACGATCCAGCTGTATGGAGTCCGTTGGAACGCCCACGAACTGGAACCATCACTACTTGTTCCGATTTGGCAACCACATAGTCGCACAGCTACTCAGGTAATACAGTAGAGAGGTTAAGACGCTAACGCTCATTGAAAAAAGGAGGATTTCCTAGTATCCCCTGTCATTCCTACCTCTCGCTCTGTCTCCCTCACCCTCCTTCTGTCGCCCATTTCAGTGGTTTTGGCATGCAAGTAAAAGTGCGCTAAGTGCGACTAATGTCTACCCATTAACGATAAAATGTGACCAAAGCATAAGTTGGCAGTCTATGTCGCCTTGCGTGATCTAACTCAGGGTTTTCTGCCTTCGTCACCTCGACCCACACTTTCCACCAGGTTCGGACACATTCATCGGCTGGCTGATCTTCTTTCCAAAACACATCTATTCACGCAGCACAACTTGATTCAAATGGAAGCAATTAACTCGATCAAATAAAATTTCTTGCATTAACAACCAACTACGGTCACATTGCTAACAAATTGACGTAATTCGGTTGTGGTTGGCGGCAAGAATGACTTCGCATGCCGATGACCTCATTCCGCCTTCCTGTCCAGTTGTCACCAAAATTAGATAAGGAGGGGGGGGAAGGGGTAGAGCTTAACGCCTATTATCGTGTTCTCTGATGTATTATTAGCCTCATGTGCCAGATTCTATGTTAATTACGTGGGTTCTGGATTAGCTTATTTGATTTTTGATCACACAGTTAGTTCTCCGCCCCTTGAGGTCATGCAGCACATGGAGGGACACGCATTGCGGTCTATGTCCATCGAATAACGCAGACACATCTACCTTTTGTGGGTACTTTCTCATGTATATCATCAAAAACTTGGCACTGAATTCACCGGTCAGGTAGGTCAACACCTACAATGTTGTTATTTTTGCGTACTCTTCTTCAATGAGACTGAGGTGTTGTATTTGTTGCTGCGATTGGCATTACTCTGACCGCTGTACCATAACCTCGGAGGTATCTGATTCTGCGTGTTACAGGGTGGCAATGCCGCAGACAGACCTCATTTCGAACGTTTGAGTATGCAGAAGCCTCAGAATGGATAATTTGATAATTGGCTGTGAACATCACCAACTTTGCTCAGGCCTCGAGTTCCGTCATAGATGATCGCTTAGTGCTGTAGACGACTATTCAGGCTAAAGTCGTGGTAACCGCTGTGCTAACATGAATACAAGTCGTGCGATGATTAGCTGTCATCCCTCATGAGTCAGACTCATGTCAAACGATTGAGCATGACATGGCCTCATTGAGGGTTGTTGTTTTGTCACGACTAACTTGTGACAGCTCTATCTACAGCACTGAGTGGAATCCTTTCCTACCGGACACTGTTTCCGTAAGCAGTACGAAGAGGAGTTACATGCAAAGCAGTAGCTAGAGATGCTTATACGCCCACATTGTCAGATGTCACATTTCAAAACAACTTTCTTTCTTTTTCCATTTACAACAGTATTGAAGAGCTCGCATTTCTTTCAAATTTGCTCCTTGCCTTCTCCTTTGCCTTACCTGATTTTTTAATCCTTCCTCTAATCTACGCCTCTCATCTGGAAAAAAAGCGCTCCGTTATCAAATTTTGGCAAAAGGCATCTCTTTTTCTGAAGATCAAGTTGGGACTTGGGGCTGGTTTCAGCGCTCGGTGATAGGATGTCAGGCGTACCAAATGGGCAGGTTGATGTAAGTGCTAGGATGGGTTTCAGTAAAGCTTTGCATTAATAGGAACAGATTTTAGAACATTTTTACCCTCCTTGTCTCAGTATCGTATAAGAGCGATTCAATTTGAGTTCATATTTCAACAAAAAATTTGTTTACCCGTTCAAGTGACAGCTTGATTAATTTGCATCGTTCCATCTCATTCATCAATGCGTACGGTTGCTGGTGACCCACTCATTAAACTTTACTCGTTTCGGCTTCTAGGCGGCTTTATTAAGAGGACAGAAAGAAGTGCAAATTACAGTCAGACGATGAGACGAAAGTAAGTAGATCCTAAGTAAAAGCAAATTAAGCGTCAAAATAGAGGGTCCCCCAGAACAAAATTTTAAAGAATTCGCTTAATCCATCCCCCTTCAAAACAATCGACACGCCTAAAGACTTGCAAATTCTATTGGTCAAACCCGAATTAGAGATTTTATTGACTTCCGTAGTCTATAAATATGGTAAGTAATTAAGCCAAGAGCGCAAATTTGCATGATCACAAATTCATAATGCCCAAACTTACAGACAGACAGCTAGCAAATGGTATTGTCTATCAAGTTGTTTTATCACTCTTTATGTTTCCCTTTGTTTGCATACCTTTGTATCTCTAGCTTTTGTGCCGTTATCACCACATTACGTCCATTGGTCACCATGAGTTGAAGCTGGATTCATTTGCTGTCCCTTGCAGCCGCCCATTTCCGCAGTCACAGTGGCACACCTGACGCACTCATTGTAGATAAAGCTCTACACCACTCCTTCACGCACATTTTTCCCTTTTATACGCCAGTCAGAGCTGACATAGGAAAGTTTTTGTACAATACTTTTCATCGGTGCCATTACGATTTTCAACCATCGCGAAGCCGTCCCAACGATCACGCGGAGTTGGGGTCAATCAGGACCCTATTTCATGCCCAAAATAGCACACTCGATATGAATAAGCCCCTGACCCAATTAAAGTGGGGCTAACATTTAGTTACATTCGGAATTTCGTGTTCTTATCCCAGTCGTTTTGCTTTGACAGGAGCACCAAATACGGAATGTCCACTCGTACCTGGGAGAGGAACAAACTCGCGTCTCCAACAATTAGCCTCATCGACTTCGTTACCAACCTCACAACAGCAAGTGGAATACGAAACACCTTCTACGTCACAAAAGGTGGAAGGAAAGATCTCGGCTCTGGCCAAACCTCCAGCGTTTTCAAGACCCAATTCTCCCCTAGTGCGTTCGTCACAGAACAACGATGATGACGAACGAACTGAATTGAATTCTCAGCCACCAAAACGGCTGAAACTTGATGAGGCTACTTCAAATGGATCGAATATCTTAGGAGCAATGTCTGTATTTCCCCCACGCAGTCCGCAACCTACCAGCTTCCCCAAAGCCTGTACTACCATTGACGTCCCGCAGTGATTTGTCTTCGTCTTCGAAGCAAGATGGAAGCTCAGGTCAACCTCAAGCTACCGCCACGTTACTAAGCCTCTCAACATTGATCTCACTACTAATTGACATCTTGTCAAAGCTAAGCCAACAGTTGCAACAACCCCAAGTGCAAGGACCGTCCACACCGTCAAGCATGCAACAACACCTTCCGACAAACGTCTTCTCAATTCCAGACTACTCTCTTCTCAAACAACTTGCTGCCACTGCATCTATGCTTGATGCAGCAAACTCCCCTACAACACCAGCCGCAGAACAGCCTCAGGTACGCCAGACAGTATCTGAGGCACAACGACTTGGTAAACGCAGGGTTCTCTTCACACCCTTCCAAATTAATGAGATGATGAGGCACTTTAAAGAGAACAACTACATCAGTAGGAGTGAATGCGAAGATCTGGCGCGGCGCATTAATCTGACGGAAACTCAGGTTGGTCAAGCGTTAAGGTGTTAAGTGAGCTTGTATAATGGACAACTTTTATTGTGTCGTCTGTACTCGCCATAATTTTGACTTTTCTGTTAGGTTAAGACATGGTTCCAAAACCAACGTTACATAACAAAAAAGGCCGGCGGAAAAATTTTTGGCAATGAGGCACCTGTTGCATAGCCTATGATTCGTGGCACAGGCAGAAGTGCCTCATCAACGGACTCGTACGACAGTAGCCTCCGTGAAAGCTTAGGAACTACTGAGAGCTCTCCATCACAACGGGAGTCCCAACAGACAGTAGTCCAATTGGAGCAAGCCCCTTCAGGAGAAGATGGTGACATGCTGTTGAGGCAAATTCAGCTACTTAGGGCTCTGGCGGAGTGGTTCAAAAATCAGCTTGCTACCGATACAGACCAAAATTAGCATGGTGAAGACGAAATTATAAAGAAGTATGTAGAGTTGACAAAACAAGCCATTCGCTTTCTCTATGAAGCATCTGCAAACTGTCCTTAGCTGCCTATCATGAAGTGGTTGTGATGATGATGTTTTGCTATTCTAACTTTATGTCCAAATGGCATGTCATGACGGCAACCATCTTGTAGGCGTCAATTTTTTTATAAAAAACAAATAAATTGATATTTTTAAAATATCCTCTTGGGTAGCTATGCTTGAGGTTGGGAGTCGCTAAAATGAATTGATCCGGAGGCACAGCAAGTCCACCGCTTGAATTCTAAGTAGAAATAATCTAAACTAACACATTTTAAAGCTGCACAGTACGTTGAAAATGGCCTTTGGTTGGGTGATAGGCGTCTAGAGCAGCTGTTACTACTCAGTCAATGTAAAAGGTCAAGTAGTTATTTTTGACATAAAGACGATCAAACAACTTGTCTGTAATTCATTTCTATCTTCTCCACAGCTCAGGTCAAACCTTTAAAGGTATCAGGTCTGGTGTAGGGCACAGTACAACATCATACGCAGATCTTAATTTCGATGACCAGGTTGTAGCCAATCAAAGGTCTAATGTTTGACAGGTTTGCTGTTATCCTCTACTTCTTTTCCTTCTTCTTCCAACAGCGCAATGCACTGCCTCACTTCCACTGTTTTAGAAGTGAAGGTTTACCCAGGTCAAATACATCACACACAGAATCGAAGATGACGCCCAACCCATCAAAGTGGTCCGAGGTAATGTCTATCAGAGTTAGATCTGTGTTCCACTCCACTTTTAGGGTCCACAGATCAGTTTACTTCTAACAAAAGCACTCATGACTTGGTGCTAACCAAACTAAACGAAGTTGCAAGAGAAATAGAGAAAGACCGAGATAAAACAGAAAATTTCTGTCAAGACAGCAAAAGCCATAGTCCTTTACAATTCTAGTTTCGTCTTCTCAAGAGGGTAGAACGAATCCAGATGCAGATCGTAGGACATGTCTTACATGTTCTTAATACCCACTCCCTCTCTCAACTGCTCCATCATTCAACTGCAAAAGTTGGAGCATGAAGGGCTTCTTATTTAAGTTGGTGACATCGTTAAGACAGAAAACCACAACGCTTTAGCTCCAATGCCAACCTTATTCACCTATGAGGCAAACGCTCCCAAGGTAACTGGAGTACAGAAGTGGCCCCAATAAATCACCACCATGCAGCATTGCATAGTCCCTTTCGTAGAGTTAATCAAGACCGCATTGAATAGACAGACGACAGCCCACTCTAACGGATCGCCCTCCCATGTGTCAAACATATGTTACCTCAGGTCAGCGGTCTTTGAGAAGCAAAAATGCAATACTTGCTCATTCCCTAACAGAGCACTGTTGTCAAGCTGGATGGAACTCAAGACCCAGTAAAATGTGCACGGGAGAACATCAACGTGTCATTTCGGTAATTTTTTTTGAAAAAACGTGAAAGTTAATGGTCCGCGCAATCGTTTTGTGAATGTTTTAACTTCCAGCACCAACCAATTTGCGGTGGCTGACTGTGTGCGTCGAAGATGCGAGGAGGTCTCTAAGCCGTTCCGGTGAACTCTAATTTAACCCCTACACCAATAATACACTTCCTATCTTTGTTTCCTACCGTTGTTGTCGTCAGTGTCGCGAAACGGTAGTGGGAACGATATCTACCCGGTGCATTGCAAGCCACTAATTGGGTTAGTAAAAAAAAAGAAAAGAAATGGAAAATGAACGCACTTGACGTCACACTAGGTTGATGGATCAGAACCGGAGAAAAGCTTGCGTCACTTCTGCTACAACACTGGTGATTGAGTTATCATGCGGTCGACAATTGAGGTGTCGTCAGCATAAAGACGCACGGTTAAACCAGCCAATCAAAGAAACGCTGAGGTACAAAAGAACAGTAGGAAAATGTCCAGAGCAGTATTTGTTTCATTCTAAATTTTTCTATCATTTTCGTCACTCCTACTGACTTTATATTATAGTTCCTGGATGAGGAATTAACCTCTGAGTAGTGCTAGTGAACCCTCTCTCCTTAGCTGCTCTGCACTTCGGCAATGCAGCTTATGTCCTCCGTCTTAAGGAATGTCTTTAGGTGCAACACTTGCTTCAATACTTCCCCAAAGGACGTACAGCTTTGGCTTTATGTTATTTGTCTTCACAAGGAAGTCACTTATATCTAGACTGTCGGGTATGAGTTTGGTCTCCCCACCTGGTAATTTGCTATTATGTAAAAGCTTTGCCACCTAAGGAGAACATCACACTGCCCGTTATTTGTTATCAAATGGCCGGATTCAAGCAATCAGCCACACGGCAGATCCTTGCAGTTATTTACATATACACTTGCAATCCGGCCTCCGAGAGCACGGCCAAAGTGGTCGCCACCCATTGCTGCATTAATTCGACTCCAACGACACTCAGCAAAAAGGTACGCGTCAGAAGGGCCAAGCCAATCACTGGGTGCATCTTGATCAGAGCAGATTCATCTCTCGCCTAGCAATCTGACACAACTTTTACAACTTTAACGTGGTTGGAGTTGTTTTCATAAAACAACAGAAGTTATAAAATCCATTATATTCGAGTGGATGCTCCTAAGGAATCGTAAGCACTTTTGGTGGTCGCTTTGCCTGTGAGTATCAGCAAAAACTAGTCCGCTTCCTTTTGTTTCACATCCGACCCATTTAACTTATTCTGCCTACGATTATCTAGAGTCAAGTTGAGAGGATAATCGTTGGCAGTGAACAAAGAGGACGAGGATGAGGCAGTGGGTGCATGAGGTCGTGCACGCTCTTGCAACAATGCGACATGCTTCCGGGTGCTTGACAAGCTGCGCCTATTTTTGAAGGAGAGCCCTCTCTTGAACACCTTCGAAGTGTTGCAGGAAGATCTATGGTGCAATAAAGGGACCCTTTAAAGGAAGTTATGGCAATATGTGGCATCCATCGCCAACCTCGATCGCAAAACTTAGAGGTTAATTGACTTGGCAGGAGCAAAAGTGAGTGCGGAAGGTTGTTTGCGGATATTTACTGCAAAAAATGTTTATTTAGAAAACAGCAAACCATTGTCGCTGTGAGGGCAGTAGATTGAGAGGATACTCACAAAAGCTTGCCTTCGAAATTGGTCAAAAAGAGGTAGACGGGCAGGATCTGAACGGCCAAATAACTGTTAAAGGATATCGATGGACTGCGACATTTACTCTGATGCAAAGCTGACCTTATGCGGATAGGGTATCTATCTACTCATGATTTACTTTCAATGGAATCTAATGAAGGTCACTCTTACGGTCGATCCTAGAGGCTTGTCCGTAATTAGTATGTTGCCACTTTCTTACCATGGTGAAGAGTGAAAATGATCCGTGTCTAATTTAACAATGAAGTGTGCGCACCACTACTCCTGTCCTGCAATCGAAAGCATTTTAAGCACGCTTTGCTTAGTGTAGCACGATGACAAAGGCCTTCTCCGCCTTAATGACTGTGCTTTATAATGTAATAAATTGTAAGCATTACTCCGCGGAAAACAATGAACGTTTTATAGCAGAAGGGACGGGAGGAGTATAGAACTCAAAATTGTGAGATCTAGAATACACTAGCAGCTGCGACGAATCTTCTCATTCCCTATACCTTCACACAGAACATGGCAAATTAATCACATCTGACGTCTGTCGCATTTCACCTTTATTTTTTCTGGATGCCTTGGGTGTACATCAACTGACTATGCTTCAGTAACCGATGTGCGACGGCGCATACTCAAGTGCAATAAAGGTAGCACTTAACTCATCGCCTTATTCTGTTTGTATTAATAATCTGCTGATCACTGATGGCTTACAGATGGTTATCCTCCAAAGTTACGTCTTTGCTAAGACACATTCATCTGCAATGTCAGGGCTAACGCACAAGCATGCAAATTTCTTTCTTTGATCATTGCGCGAACACGTCAACGAGGATTGCAATGGAGGAGCATAGAAACACTTAATTATGGCGACATAAGCAGGAGCAAAAGAAGCGATTTAATAAACACTCACGACTGCAACGTGAAACCTCACGTGGGTGTGCCTGTGGCTGAGCAGAGGTGAGAAGGCTGCGGGCAGTAGTGCTTGCATTCTTCAATCCAACTGGATTTGCATAGATGGGCTTCCTTGTCATCCAAAATGACGCTTCACCCTAAATTATCTGCACAATTCTCCACCGTGTTATTAGATGATCCAAAAGCACTCTTTCGCGTGGGTCGAGATAATTGTCGGTGAAACTCAATCTTGTCGTTATCAACATCCTCAACGCAACGAATAGTTTATTCAATTGTATTAATTACGCCAGTTCATTATCTTGGTCATAATGGGGGTGATGATGGTAATGCAACTGTCACTCGTTGGAATCAACCAACACTCTTTGTGAGAAAAATTCCGAATTTCACTAAACAAGCACTGCAAAAGACAAATCCTTGCACTGGGCTCTGCGTAATTTCATTTTGGGGAACGCTCAAGAACTACTGTTGATGCACTCAGGTCAGGTGCCATTTTGTGGCTGGAGGATACATTGACCTGTGTGGTGGGGCGAAGGGTGCACAGCAGCATAGGTCACGCCACCGCCTCGCCAAGCCAGCATGTAATCAATGTTGACCAACCAACAGGTTGTAGACCATGAATCTGATTTGTCAAAACAACTACGGCATGTGCTTCATTCGTTCAATCTATCCTCAAATCGACAAAAAACGATGTCTACGTAACGCACTAACCGCTCTGAATGGCAATACAGTAACCTGCTGCTTTCACCTCCACTTTGTTTAAGGCAGTTAAACGATGAGCTTTTACAGTTGTAATGACCTTGGAGCCGCTGCATTTGAGTGCCTTTCTCTGCTTCCAGTTGCGCAATACTTTGCATTACTTAAAGTAAATCAGAAGTTGTTCACTTGTTTATTTCGGCGTCCTAAACTAAGAAACCACAGATATATTGCTGCGGTTTATTTTCGTCCATTTGCTCCAAATTGTAATTTCTTCTAATTTTTTTTCTCAAGAAACGATAACAACTTATTTGATTTAGCAGCGCAACCTTAACTACCTCTTATAAGTAGCCTTGCTGTTTTCGACTCCGGTTCATCTTGCTTTGATCGCGAATGCTACCCTGCATTTCCTTGTCCGCCTTGTTGTTTTCTCTCGTCACTCAAGGTATTGGTAACAAGAATTTTCGAGGTGGACACGTAAAGTGTCAGTTTTGAGTGCGATCCTTTGATAGCACCTGATTGTCACAGTGCTCTTTTCCACTCCGTATGTCCAGCTTTGATCTCAGTTACTGCTTTCCAATTCGTTGTCTGCCATAATTGTTATCTTATATTCTTAAGGGAAACTGTTACATATAGGATATGTTCAACATGCATTGAGCATTCACTTCGATAGGGTCTTCCAAGTGGCAACTTGTAAAGAGTGCCGTCTTCTTTTCACTTTATCTAGCTTTCATCATGATTGACGCTGTGCAATTTGCTTTTGATTACAATCCCACATTGCAGTTCACCTCACTTCCTTTCGCAACGGGTGAATATGGCAGCCCTTTATTTAGTAGGTATTTTTACAGCGACTTAATTTGACATAATGGATGTTTGAGTTCTGTTTGTTTAGGATTCGACTCACCTTGGTGCCGGTTTGTGTTTGTTGAATTCCACTAGTTGGTGCGGTATTCGTCAAAGCGTTGGTGAGGAGGAGTGAGCAAAGCATGTGCATCCACCCTCTACATGGACCTCTTAATGCAAACTGTTAAGGTAGTACGAGCACAACATTGTTCTTTTCCTATTAGGCAGTACCCCAAATGGAGTAACAAACATGACTTTTCTGTGCCTCTATGCTACCATTTGTCAAGCCATTTGTTTGTGATTCACATGCATAGTCTATAGAGGCGGAAGACTTCATAACGCTCTCCATCCCACCAAATGAACAATAAAAGACTCCACTTGGCGCCTAGCTCATCAAGCATATTTCAGTGGTTAATAAAGCCACAGCACACCATCGCTGCGTTGCACCTACCTGATGGCAAGGTAATTGTGTATCTGCACGGTGTCTATTTTACTAGGCAATCTCACTCGCAGACACAGACTTCACCTTCGGTGACGTAAGATGCTTGAGACAGCATGAAGAGCACTACTTCTGCACAAACCCCTGTGTACGTATCTATGTGGGGCTGAATCCGATTACAATAACTAATTAATCATCTCCATAATAGGCAATTTATCACGTGAATGTTTATTGCTCACCCCTTCTAAGGGGTTAAGTGTATCTGACGCTGCGTGGAAGCAGATATTGCAGAGGTTCGTGAGCGGATTCTGGGTAAAGTTTGATGTGTCAGGTAGAAAAACCCACCATCGTCTTGTGGTTTTGCGGCGGTGACTGGACGGTCTCTTCTGCCCAAATCGCATTTTAGTTTCTAGCCACCACGGTCAACAGAACCTATAATGCTGCACCCTAGGCATCCTAAAACGTTTTGAATTGATACCTGCGTCTTTCTTTATTTGTTGCTCACCAGTGTCAGATGAATGGCTGGCCTTCATCCTTATGCAGTATTTGCTCACCAACAACACTGCTCTACTGAAAGCCAAATCAATTGCTGACTCCGCCGCACAACTGCTACTAAGCACCAATTCAGTGGCGAGGACATTCCAATTCAGAATCCGATAGCAAGACCGTCAACAACACCGATGCGGTACCAGGAGCTGTATCTGGAATACAAGCTGCTTGTCAAGCGTAAACCAACCTTCTTGTGTTGATGGTGGTGATGAAGGCCTGCGCAGGCATGTGTACATTTTCAATCCGATTATTCGTGGCTATAATCAATTATTAGCAGAATGCATTGCACTTCCATCGAAGGGAGGGAGAATTGATGCTGAGTTCGAAGCAGGTGTAGGTGAGTGAAGCGTAAGGAAACCAAGAAAACAAGACGTTCTCGTGTTACTCAAATGGAAAACGAAGGCAAGGAAATGCAACACAGGAAGTACTCATTTCCCATTCTTCGGTTGTGTTGAATGCACGGAATGCACACGATGGGGCGTAATGCAAGGTGCACCACTCAGGAACCTTTTGAGCCTAGTGGGAATAGAGAAGACAATCACCAAAGGCAGATTTGATGATTGTCATTCCATTACTCCAACCGCCTCATGTGATTAATTTGACGCCTTTAATAAATAAATAGCTGATACATGCACTTCAAGATGCCTGTTCCAGCGTGCATCGCCTCACAAGAAACACATTTCTACTGCTGCCGCCTTGTTTTTTTTCTTTCTTTTCAACCCCCTTTCACCAACAAAAACAACTTCGCCTCACTGTAGATGTGCGCAAAGCAAACGCCTCATCGTGCTTCCTTCCTCATCCCCTTTATTCGACCTCCAGAAAGAGGATTGACGAATCTTTCACACACTGTCATGAAGACTCTTCAGCACATGCACTGATTTGTGGTAACATAAATTGTACTTTTTACAATTCTTTTTTTGCTTAATTTAATTAAACTTCACCACCTGGCTTAGTATATGCTGCCTGTGCTCAACCATGTGTATGTGTGTGATGAAGGGTGGATTCATCTTCATTATTAACACAACTTCAAAACCATCCACACACACAAAATACCGATGCGCTGTTAGTTGGAACCCTCTGCTCCTTCTACTCTCACATAGAACCACACTCTACACTCCACACATGCTGAGGTGGGAGGGCATCTCTCTTCCTCTGTCACGGGTAGTCAATCCTCACGTCATCGGGAGGAGATGCTTCAACTTCTCGTCCCCTTGTTGACCCGTAGCAGCTGCTTCATCATGAGTGGTCTTTTAACCCCTCTACCAACCAGGTGGGAGGGAAGAGATGGCCACCCAGCCATCAGTTAGTGGATTGTGTGCATTGCCGCATGCTAGTAGAGAATAAGCTGGCGAAGTGGTGTAGGACAAACTAGGGAAGGAAAAAGAAGGATAGAAACAGAAAATTAATGGTAATCCAAGCTAAGCCATGCTAAAACATGATTTAGTATTCGGATAGAGCGTGATTAAGTCATATCCAGTGTAGCCTGTGCTAGTCTGATCCAGGTTATGAATCTGTGCATTATTTGATCGTGCCACAATTTGTATTGAAACCAGTGGAGAGATGAAAGGGAACCTACAAAGAAGGTGCCGGCAGACACTGAAAGAGAACGGAAAGGTGAAAGAAGCGTAAAAATGCAGAGGAGCGGGATGTTTCCGTGGCGTCAAGGCGAAAAAAATATAGACAAGGAACTAATGAGTCGATGAGAGTAGCAAGGATAGTGTGGCATAATGCGAGCCGCAGTATGTGCGAACATGTAGAGCGTAGTGGGCAGCAGAGGAGACACTCATCGAAGATTTTATTCAAGTAAGACATGAGGAAGGAGGCTTAGATAAGAGAGCTTCTCTCCACCCATTTCCAAGATGCCATCATGCTTACTCATAGTCTATGCATCTTAATTAATAATGTCTGCAAGAAAGAAAGAAAAGACCTCAATTAGCATTGCATGGAATTGTGTCGAGTTGAATAGGTGAGCTAAATGGGAGTTTTGGGGCTGACTTAACTAAAAATACACAAGGAGCCGTATTCAAGCTTGTCATAATCTAGCCTAGGTTGCCAATTTTGTCAATTCCGACCCAGTTCAAATTAGTCAAGATCTAGTCAAACCTGCTTACGTGAACCGTGCTACAGTGCTTCCAAAGAGGAACACGAATATTGGCCAAGTTGTTTTGCACCAGCATTTCTGATGCTGCTACTTATTTGAGGGTTTGGAGCATAATTGAGAAGTGAAAAGTAGGTGCGGCATGGCAAGCGTGGTGCATGGAAGAATGATGGTACGATAAATCAACGGTTCTCTCCTAAAGAACACTTTTCAGTTAACAAAGGGGCTTTTCCGATGCGTGCTTTAACTCTACGTCAGAACAAATTGGTCTTTTGCGAAACAAGAAATACTTAGAGCGCAGTGCACATGAAATGTTGTGGTTTTCGGTTTTAGAGGTCTCATCTACTCAAACGAAAGCATTTCGTGCTCAACCCTCTGCAGTCAAATGATAGATAATCTAAGAGAGGAAGTGGGTATTGAAGGCATGTAAGATAACACAGCTCCATTACAACCCAGTCAATATCTACTACGTCCAATCAGCGCGGCGCAACGAGCGCATTCTTTGCTTATTAGAGCCAATCACATTCAAAGCTGTGGCGAGCAGTAAGGCAGCATCGTGTGTGTATGGGTGCATCTTTGGATTTCGTGATACACTTGCTTAGGAATTGGCACAACTCGTGCATTGCAACAATTACTTGCAAAATTATCAGGCATAGACTCGTAGTATATAGTGCGTAGATTACAACTTCAGTGAATGATAACGGGTAGGTGGCAATAAGAATTGGTTTCAATGCACTATTCAAGTGAAAATAGTCAGCATACGCCACCAAGCGACTGAGTAAAGGTTATTGTCCTCCAAGAAGCAAATCGACTTCCACTTCTTGCAACCTCGATTCACTTGGACATTGCCTTCCAGTAAGAAACGTTTACTTTGCTTACCTCTGGAACACAAAATGCATAAGTGGAAGATAAAGTAGCAAAGCTCATTGAATACATGCGGAACTGGACCCAAGACAATTTTTGATGTCAACTTGACCGCACCTCCTTCCTATTCCACCAGCTGTAAGAGTTGTTATCAAGATGGTAAAAGAAACCATGAAGATGCTAACGCTTGGGTTTTCTAATATCTTCTCCGAAACGATGGATGTAGTAGAGACAACGCCGGTGGTGCCCATCTTCAATGCCAGTCTTCTGAACTAGTGATGGCTGTGTGGTAGGTGAGCTCTGTCAGAGATGGCTGAGACCAAGGCATTTGTGAGCGATTTACTTATGACTGAGTTCAAAAATAAGCAATTTCTCCTAACAGCAATTTAATGCTTACATGCCCCTCTCCAAGTTGCGATGATGTCTCTGTAGTGTTGTCTGTTCCTGATCATTTATAATCACTAGTGAATTTAAAAATCCTGTTCCTTTATTTACACTTCTTTGCAAACAGAGGGACGTGAGGATTGAAGAAGTTTGCACAGGTGATGACAAATTTGCTTGTCAATCGACGTGGATGAGGTGTGTGAGATGATTTGGTCCACCACTGCGTTTCGGATAAGGCATCATCACCTGTGGCATGGGTGATGGAGCGTACCCTTCTTTAAGAAGCAAGGAAATAACTTGCCTCAAGCCGGTGAACTGTCTTGTAAAGCAAACTAAGGCTGCTTTGTGGTTCCAGAGACTGAGCTGTTGGTGTATGGGGATCGAATGCAAATTGTACTGCTGATCTGGCATAGCCCTGTGGCCGTACTTGGAGCCACCTAGCGCCTCTTTTGTTCCCTTATGACTTTGTGCCATGTCAGAAGTGCCTCAAGATAGTGGTAAGAGTGCGGCAGCTACACTTTTCTGTGAACATGTTAATAAATGAAAATCGGTTAACGCACAACTGTTGTATTGAAAAGAGAATGAGTGCTTTGAATATGGTAAGTCTAAGTTGATTATAATAATACATTACAGTTACAGTCAAAGGACTAAGCTAAGCGAAACCCTACTTGTACTCCTTTTCGTGCACCAAATTACTTCAATGTAAGAATTTGCCACACTTTTGTTGATGCTGCAAGTGGCATTATTTGAGGAACAAAAATGGATGCATTATTTTATGCTGCATTACTTCACAGTGTCCTATGACTTGCATCGCACAATGTGTGGATGGAAAGGGGTGCGGGAAAGAAGGAACGGGTGGATGAGGAGCAGTTTGTCAAATATGGTGTCGCCTTAGTGAAATGGAACTCTATGCGGCTCCAACACATACGCTTCTGACAGGCGATGCAAAGAATACTGACAGTTTCTACAAATTGTTGAGTAATTTACAGTGGTAACAAGCAAGAACCCAAGAAACTGCCGAGCTTCATCTGTTGAACGGTAGTGGTCATGCGTTTACTCGTGACGCATAACATTTGGGCGCTTTCTTCTCTCGTGACGAGTCCAGGCTATAGAGAAGTGATGGATGTTTGCAGCTACCACATTTTTTAGACCCAATGTCAATCCTGCATCACGAAGGTGGTCTAACGCCAGTTTAGCTTGGCGTTTTGCTCGCAGATTTCTATATCAATGTCGAGAAGGTCATCAAGATAGGTCGTACTATTCTTTGTGAACAAACATACTTATGCTGACTACACAAAGCGTTAGAAGGTGGCTGCTACTCCAAATTCTAAATAACTTCATTAGAGACTCTGAGTGTGCGAGAGGTGCTGCTCAGTTCAATGACTCATGCAACCGACCGGATTGGATCGGCAACTTCGCCATGTGGAAATCAAAAGCGGTAATGATGCAAATCAGAAGGAAGCTTGCTACTCTGTTTGCTGTCAGCTCTCCACTCGGCAGCATGTAAAGCTGTGATCCTCTAAGACCAGTAAGTAAATGTATGCGGCTCGTTTATTGATATTATGTTAACAGAACAACGGGTTCTCCCAATTCCAGGATTTCGATCACTATCTTAGGTTCACTAGTCACTGGACCATCTTCCCATTTATAACGAAATGTTTGCCTGACTTAGGTAAGCTGAAGGCGCTGATTATGCGCATAGGAGCTAGTGGTTGGATTCACGTGACGAATTTGGACTGAAGATGTCGGGCGGATGAATGAATGCCGCACCCACGAACATATATCGAATTGCTGAATCTGCGGAGCCTTGCTTCCTTGTATTTGTCGAATTTGCGATCTTGAATGAACAAATTGACAATCCAAAACGCGTTTTGTAAAGCTGAGTAGGTGGCTTTTTTCAACGAAAATAAGCAAAGGAACACCATCGCACAAAACTGACTCAGTACACTTCAAGTGATTTGAATTTGAAGGAGGTACTCACCGTGATCAAAGTAGATTAGATTACAAGGTGCGTAGGTAAATCGGCCACCGAACGTGTGACAAACTAGCATACGCCTTCTCAAGAGCATCCATTCGAATATATTGGATTTTCATCACTCATTTTTTTTATGGAAACATGTCTTTGGCTATGTGAAGATGATTTAAATTGTTAACTTGCTGCGCTGGAGGTGAATTCCGCTTTGCTCAAGATGCGCTCAGTGATTTGCTTGGCTCTTCTGATTCATAACTTTTGATGAGAGTCGTCGGAGTCGACTGAATGCATCAATGAATTGGCAGCCACTTTAGCAATGCTATCGGAGTCCAGGCTACAAGTGCTTACGTAAAAACTGTGGTGGATTGTTTCAATACGGCCGTTGGAGAACAGGGAAGACAGGAACTTTACTGTTCTCTTGAATTGATAAAGCTCTTACATCACACCTGATTCGTAAATGTGGAACACAACTCACACTCGACCGGCTCCTTGAGGTGTTTTAATGAAGTGTTGAGGTAAGTGTGGTCCTTGGAGGCATTCCCTAAGACGAAGAACAAGGGGTGCGACTTGTTCATTGGTACCATGATAACAGGACAACGAGTTCTGCTCCGCTCAGGACAAGCTCAGTGATTTGCTTGGCGCGATCAAACGTTTGGCTATTTTGGTCTTCTGATTCATATCATTCTTGATGAGGGTCGTCGGAGCCTACCAAATGCGTCATTGGAGTGGCAGTTACTTTAGCAGTGTTATTAGAGTCCAGGCTGCAAGTGCTCATGCAAAACAACTGCAAAGGTTTGTAATGAGGTGGATTGTTTGAATGCGGTCATGAGAGAACAGAGAAGACAGGCATTTTGCTGTTTTCTTAAATTGATAAAACTCACACTCGACTCTCCCCTTGAGGTATTTTAACGAAGTGTTGAGGTAAGTGTGGCACCTCGAGACATTTCCTAAAACGAAGAATAAAGGGCACATTGCTGACGTAAAGATCAACTAAGGATATAAGGATTTATTGGCACGACTCGTAGGTCTATTATGGCAAAAGTGCTTGACATTGGCCTTGCCGCTAAAGAAACCTCAACAAATTCGCAATCCCAACTCCAACCAATGAAAGTAAGCGCGTCTAACCATTCACTTCCCATCAGTGATCAGTAAGACACTATTGCAATCCTGCCAAAGCAATGGTCAATAGCAGATCGTTCCATTTTTTACTTGATCTTACATCGTTGCCGCTCGTTGTTATTGAGGCGCAGTCAGTAGATGTTTCCTCTATTATGCTTAATGTAAAGGCGTGCGAAGCGTAAATATTAACTGTTGGCTGCAAGAGCATTCTGAATCTGCATTTTTCCCAAATGATTTAGAGAAATGTTGATGAATAGATAGGTCACTCCACAACCTTCCGCCCTACTTTTACCTGTGATTACTTTTCTGTCTTCCTTCTTACAATCCAATTTTCTCCTTCGTATCTTAATACAACCGATTCATTCTTTCGTCCCAGTGGCTTCCTGATAAATAGCAGCGCTTGCAAACACATCCATGTCTTTTTTGTGACTTCGCTACTAATTTCTACCACGAATGGGAAGCACTTCATCATGTGCAGGTGCTTGGTCCACTAAATAATCGTTTTCGGCTCACAAACCCATTTTTAATGCATAATTTGCTTTAAGTGGCAGCATTTAACTGACTCGAACGAAATTTCCTGACTCAACAACCAATGACTGCCATATTGATAACGAAACGAAGTGATTGGGTTTTGTATGGCAGTGAGGGTGGCCTCATGTGCCGGGACCCATAGGCCTCCTCTCTGTCTAGTTGTCACCAAAATTATGGAGGGGGGAGGAGTAAAGATTAACATTGATTGTCGCGTACCCTGAAGCAATATTGGCCTCGTAATCTCATCATTCGATGTGTATTAGATTCTACGCTAATTGGGTGGGTTTCGAATAGACGTGTCTTATTTATCATCACACGGTCCTCTCACCCTCTGAGGTCGTGTAACGCATGGATAGGCACACGTTGCGCTCTATCCTCACCAAGTTATGCGAACACATATACCTATTGTAGGTACTTTCCCACGCGTATCATCAACGAACTTGACACCGGATCCACAAATCAGGTGGGTTTACACATACAGTGCTGTCATTTTTGCATGCTCATTATTATTGTTTCAGAGGTGATGCATTTGCCGCTGTGATTCGCATGGCACTGACCACTGTGCCATGAACTCGGAGGTGTCCGATTCTGCATTTTGCAGGATGGTGAAGCCGCAGCCAGACACGGTTTCTAACGTCGAAGCGTGCAGACGTCTCAGAATGGATAGTTTAATAACTGGCTGTGAAAATCATCATTATTGCTCAGGCCTCGAAGCTCGTGACAGATGATCGCTCAGAGCTGTAGACAACTTTTCAGGCATAAGTCGTGGATACTGCCGTGGTGACATGAATTAAAGTCGCGCAACGATTATTTGTCATCCCTCACGGGTAGACTCATGTCCAACGATTGAGCGTGACATGACGTCGATTGATACTCCCGAATCCTATTGGTCTGACCCGTAAACTCAAATTTCATTGGTTCTTATAGCCTATAAATACGGTAAGGAAATTAGTCAAGGAACAGCGCAGAACTGTGTGATCACAATTTCATCATGCGCAGCAATACATTGATAATTTTATGGACCTCCTCAATCCCGAACAACTCCAACACCTGGTAATAGTGCAAGCAAACGGTATTGTTCATCAAATTATTTTATCACTCCTTATGTACCGCCTTGTATGCGTACTTTTGTACTTTTATTGCTAGGCGGGGGCACAGACCAACCTTGAACTGTTACTACGTCGCTGATCTTCCCAGCAACGAACCCACTCCTATTCTACATCTCTTATATGTTGCGTCAGCAGCTGCTACAATTGCAGGCGCAGCGACCATTCTCACCGTCACGCACATGCCAACGGCTTCCTCCAAACATCTTATCACCTGCAAATCATCTTCTCAAGCAACTTGCTGCCAACACATCTATGTCTGATCCAGGAAACTTCATCATTTTGTGTTTATTTCCTCAGAATGGTAGGATGAACCCAGACACAGAGCATACAACACGTTTCGCATGCCCCAAATACCCGCTCTTTCTCTGAACTGATCCATCATTCGGCTGCAGAAGGTCAAGCACAAAATGCTTCTTACTTTAGTCAATGAGACCTTTAAAACCGAAAACTACAAGGTCGTAACTCTAGTGTCAACACTAACCACCTACGAGACAAACGCTTTTAGGATATAGGGTCAGGGGTCACATTGATTTGGGAATGGAGTACAGAAGTGGCCCCACTCAATCGCCGTCATGCAGCATTGCATAGTTTCTCCCGTGGAGTTAATCAAGATCACATTGAATAGACATTCGATGACCTACTTAAGTGGATCGCCCTCCCTTGGGTAAAGCATACGTTTCACAGATCAGCGGTCTAGTGAGAAGTGAATGGTACAACCATCTTCATTGTTATCAAGATGGACGAAACCCAGGCCTTAATAAATTGATTAAGAGGTAACAACGACGCGTCATTCCGAAATCCATTTGTGGGCACACGTGAATGTTAATGGCTGACGCGACTGAATTGTGACTGCCTTTACTTTTGCAAAACAAGTGAACTAAGTTAAATGGACTCTTTTAAATAAGCGTAGGCTAAAAGCGTCGCTTTTGACAAACGAGTTGCTTAGAGGTATCAGCAAAAACTAATCTGCTTCCATTTAAATCACATCCCAGTTTTTTACTATAGCCTGACCACGATGTCTAGGGTCTCAAGGCCAAATAACCGTCTGCTTGCGGTAGATGAAGAGGACGAGGATTAGACAGTGAGTGCATGAGGTCGTACGATGTCTTACAAAAATATGATATGGTTTCATGTGCTTGACTGTCTACGCCTGTTTTCGAAGATGGGGCACTCTCTTGAACATTTCCCAGATTCGCAGAAATATCAATTGCGCAATCAAATGACACTCTAAAAATGGACAATTCGCAGATTGCTCCTTTTATTAACCGCCTCAAATGTAGAAACTTAAGGGTTAACTAACATGACGGAAAAAATGTAAACGCGTGAGGTTGTTTGCCAGCATTCGCAACAAACGACGTGCAGTCGGGAGGCATCAAGCTGTTGTGCGTGTGAGGACGCCTAATTTGGTTCTCTTACAGGCGCTTGAGGCTCATAGGGTAAGTACGTCGACAGCTCAACGCTGCGTCCTAGCAAATGTGGAGCAGATGCCACAGCTATCTCGCCAAAATAGTGGGATTGCGGCGTGGGCTATTCTACTCCTCTCCCCTTCCAACGTCTAAGTGGACATTAGGGGTCGAGGTGTTATTGAAATGCACAATGTCGCCTAAGTTGATGGAATGAGGTAGTCAATTCATCGGAAGGATACTTACAAAGGGTTGCATTTGAATTCGGCCAGAAGAGGGCAAACAGGCAGGATCTGAATGGCCAAATGATTGTTGCAGTATGTCTATTCACTGTAATACCACTCTGATATAAGCCGACCTTGGGGATCCATCTTCTTACGATTTAATTTATGTAACCTAAATATTTTTCTCTTACGCATAAACCAGACCACAGAAACTCTCACTGGAATCTAATCAAGGTCACTCCCACGATCTGTCTTAAAGGCTTGTCCGTAACAATCATGTTGACATTTTCTTACCATGGTAGAGAGTGGAAATGATCTGTGTCAAGTGAGTTTAATGTGGAAGAAGGCAAAGGAGAGATAACAACATGGATGAGTTGATTTGGCGGCGGCTATGATTCCTTACAGTCATCTATGGATTACTACATTTCGATTGCCATGAAGATGCTCACGGTTATCTCCTGGCTTTGCTTATCTTCATTAATAACCAAGTGGGCATTACAGAGCAGGAGCATTCACCTAACTCCTACAAACATAACAAAAATCGAAAACCCTTCATAATTCGGACAATGACCAAGAGCAGGTTTGATATCGCACTACTTCCTTACTTGATTATCATGCATTGATTATCCTCTGTATTGCGTCTTTGCTGGGACTTATTCTGCTGCAAGGCCGGAGTAAACGCACAGGTGTGCAAATGCATTCCTCTGATCACTGCACGACCATGTCAACGATTCCACCCGTCAACAGATGGCTATGGATAGTAATTACGGGGCGAGTAGTCTATAAGCATGCTTAATATAGTCACGAAAACCACAAACAAAGGTTGAATAGCCGCAAGAAAGCCTTTTGCATACTGTTTGACTAGTTTGATGTTGGCACATACAAAGATAATTTAATTTAATCGTACCAAGACATGCCGATCAAAGAAAGAATCCAGAAGTGAACGTAGTGCTCAGACAAAGCACGAAACCAATGCCAATGCTCATTTGGTCTGGCGTGCTCTACTGAAGGGTACAGCGGGAGTTGGCTACACGTGATCTTCTTCTTGAAAGGGTAGCACGCGTACCAGGGGTCAAATCGGATACATTTTTGACAGACCACTTTGGATATGCATTGCCTTGCGCATAAAGAGCACCGCTCAAATACACTGCATAACGCGATGAGGGAATGCATTGTATGGCGTGGTAGTCAGTGCATCTTTCCCTTTATTAACGATTGCAGCTATGAAGTTTGCTTCATTGCCTAATAATATTTTCACCAATTTTGAAGGAAGCCGGACTGCTCATCTCCATTTCTCTGTTTCATATACATAGGGCAGCATTATTTTTCATGGTTACATTTCCGGTGCTTAATTTTGGCAAGCTCAATAAACTGTGTCGAGCCATAGCTAGTTAGTTGCCATCACGTTTAGTCCTTAACATTCGCTTACTTGGCGGCTCACTGATAGCCCTTAGGTCAACTAACCTGCTTTGCATTGCCGATCGCGAGCACACAAAGGCAACGTGACCGGTGCGAAGCTCAGTTGTGCAGTTCACTTCCCCCTTCACATCAGCAATGTGCTTTTGTGGTCGCATTGAGACGGATGGAAGTTGCAATTGCTGCAACTTCACAACAGTGCGCTCCTTTGCTTAAATTTTCGTCCGAATTCCCCAGTCATCACTAAATTTCAATAATTTTTTCTACTTTTCAATTTTTGAGAAACTCTAACCTAATGAAGTGAAAGGCTGCAACATATGTGAAGAGAGGCAAAATTTTCATTTACTTTCATTTCCGATTAGAATTGACGTCACAAGGCATTTCGTGGATAGTCGCATATGATAAGCTTACGGGGAGGTGCTTGCCTTACAGTTGGTAGGAATTGAGATTAGTAAGTAATCTCACCAAGGCAAGAATCCATTTAAACCGCACTTGGACTATCTATTGGTAAAACTGCCACCATTTTACTCGCTTGTTGGGTAATCGTATTTGCAGTAAAATTTGCTAACCAATTATCAGGTGGTGATATATTGGCGAAAATATATTAAGTGTTTTGAGATTTAATTTTGCCAAAGTCCTACTAGCAAGCTTAGTTAATTCAAGTGCTTGTAGGTAATCAGCATTGCATTTCTCTACCGGCAGATGATTGTCACATCATTGTTGCGTACTTTGTCATCATAGCTTGTTTTTTGGGATGAATGCTTACCTAAAGCCTAGTACGTAAGTAACGAGGTGGCATCGAGCATATACCGAGGGCTGGTTACTGTGTGGGGCATTCAGGTGAGGCCCTATTCAGACATACACAAATGGGATGGCATCGCGATGACACCGCACGCAGTGGCAAGTCTCTGAGGCAAGTTGCTGCTCTTCCGCGACTACTGTTTTTGGATTAACATAAATTACTTTTCCTTACTCGAAACGGTTGATGAGAATTTTACTCCTTTGCTAATGAAGGACCTCATGGAAGTTAAAAGAGAACTGTATGAATGTTATGGCTTGTTGAAATGGTCTCAAAGAAACTCTGATAAGAAAGTTGGAACAAGGTTCCATGACTCGAAGACCAATTCAACATCAATGCATGTCTGATATGTTTAAATTCTTTTCCATGGATTCATTGCCTCCTTCAACGTCGAAAGAGTTGTTTCAATTCCGACTTATTTAGAAATAAATTTCCAACAAAATTGGATTTTGATGAAAAGTCTGTTCGCCATGATTTGATTTCGCTCATTTGAGGAAGTGGAAAATATGGGTTCAGTGTCGTGTGCCCTTGCACGCAAATCTGTTGCTCTTTCTGTTCATCTTCTCGAAAAGTCACTCGAATGCTAAAGCAGGGAGATGAAGTCACGTGCAAGAATGTTACCAGATGTTGTTGGTTCTGCATATGGTGGTGAGGTCTTGCAGAAAACAGGTAATTTCGAAAGGAATCCACCTCTAACAGCGCGTACAATTGGGGGGAGGGGGTTCAACCATTCAGTCGGTAATCAGTCAACGCACTCGTACACGTCTAAGCACGTGAGTTTATCCATTCCTTTGAGGGGTCATATTATCACGCCCATATTTACTCATACCGTATTAATCTAGCCAGAAAATATCCAGCGCCTTATTATCCTCTTTCCGTACGTTAATCTCACATCAGTCCCATGTGCGTTTAACTACTCATCCATCGCATCTCACCAAGAAGCGTTCGTTCATCACATATTCATATTTATCAGTGCCAATTCTACCTGTTTTTTACCCCTTCGCTTCGCGCTCATGCATCCAGAGAGTCGATGGTGTGTACCTCATGAGCACTTCAGGACGTTTCAGTGGCTACCGGCTAGGCTTTATTTAAGCGCCTGTTTAACATGGTGTAGATTCATTTCTGCCTCAATTATGTGATCCCTCGAAGTAACTTCGACAACACCATACGAAGCTGAGGAAATTTATAATCATCTTTGTCAAATCGTTCAACTGTCTGTTCTTTGCTTATCCTTTAGACTCTGCAGCTTGCATGCGTCACTTTTCATTTTTCAATCACTTCATATGCTGTTCAGATTTTAATTTGTTTAGCCTCTACAAGCAGCACCTAACTACACCCTTTAGCCCTTACTTTGGAGCGAATTCGTTTAAGCCTCATCTATTTTTCAGATTGAAAGCCGATGCGCCAGTTTGGAGGCCGTGGTATTTTGGTCATGAGACTCTTCGAGTAATAGAGCAGACACCACCTTATGTAGCACTGTGTCGTCAAATACATCACCCACCTCTCGCAATCGTATTGGTAGTTGTAAATGATCTTATCATGCACACCAAGCAACTGCTTATCTTAAAAACTCTTGTAAAAATATGAAGAAAAGCATCTAGTATGGGCACAGAAGTAGCTCTTTAGGCATGCCTTACGGGCACTGAAAGGTGGGTAAAATATTTGTGGATAAGGCGGTCAGGGTCTGGGACCCTGTCGATAGTACTGGGCGGTGTTACAAAGAAGCCCTGCCTGCCACAACTTTATCCATGCAGGTGCAGAAGACAGGAATGGGTAGTGTTCCATCCGGCCACTCCATTTTGGTCGCTAAATTTCTTCACATATCTGCAAAGCTTAGAGCTTCAAGCATCGAATTCAAGTTAGGGATTGCAATTTAAACATCGATGAGGTCTGTGCTGTCGAAACATTCACATATTTGCGCCCGCAAATACATGGGAAGCCCTGAACTCATGCATGTGACAGTATGGTACATTGAGACTGGTAAAAGGTGTCCAAGGCGAAAAAGGCTTTACCTGATTTGCCACTGACAGACTCCTCTGTCAGATGAGATGGCAAATGAAGTGAAATTCGCAGTGTTAGTTTACGCTGCTCGGAATAGCGTAGACATCTAGCTGATGGGCAAAGCCTTCCAGTGGATAAGCTGAACAAACAGAGCGTGGCGCACTTCAGATCTTGATTTTTTCTGCCCTGAGTGGCAACATTCACCTAAACTTTCCGACATTCTTCATTCGGTTTCGTGATTGCTGGCCTGTGTAGACTTTTCTAAGACGTAATCTAGGCTAGGGGAATGCGCTTCATCAATTACGCTCACCTAAGTAACGGCACCATGGTTATGGTCTCATTAAGTGTACTCAGCCAGCCACCTTACTTGCAAAGATGATAGGGCACAACTGTCTCCTAATTAAGCTTACAAAATCAACTACACTGCGATTTCAATCACTGCCCAGCCAAATGCGTTCAATTGACAGCTGTGAGGCCATTTCTACGCTCTCATTAACACTCACCCGTAGATTATAATCTCAGTAAGCGCCTTACGATTGTTCAAAGTACCTTACACAATGTCTTTTTACGCTTAATCAGATTATAAGTCGCCTCAATTTTGTGTGCGTTGGAACATACATTTTTCTTTGCATCGGTAGTTGCAGCATAAATCTCACACACAAGCTCCTCCTTTCTTATTGCCAACTTCGCTATTATTACCACATTCTCGTTTACTGAATTTGCTCAAGCTGATTCCTATGTATAACTATAACTCGCTACCGGTAAACTATCCAAGTTACATGAGTTTTTCAATCCAGGTGTCATGTGGTACGGTACTTAGCCTTCAGGTAAGAAGCGGCGCATCATGAGAAGACAAATGGGCTCAAGTGAAAGTCGAAATAATATTCTGCTGTTAAGCCAAGCACAAAACCAGTACACTTTAAACGGTTGTTGTCCTATCAACAAGCATATCTCTAGCTTCAAATTATTTGCCTTATGGCAGTCAAGCGATTCCTTGTACTACATCTTTGTACTTCGTGATTTAAAACAGAAGTACCGTAACTTTTCAGGCATCTGATGCCTTGATCAATATCAGCAACTAGGTGTTAAAAAAGTGGATAAATTGCGTTGAAAGACATTGCTAAGCACATCCGGGCTAAAAAGGTCTTACTGACTTTGCCTTTCTCTCCCGTACCCACTGATAAAAGAAGCATTTTGAGTTTGTCTTTCGTACACTGTGTTCAAAGATAACCGGAAAAGAAGTACTGGTTTCGAAATTGCACAGTGATATCATGTAAAATGTCAGATTACCACTGCATAATGACGGTGCACTCCACAGTCAGGAAGTGTGTCATAATTCAACATAATTTGCAGCGACCACGCAAGAAGGCCATTTAAAGGGAAATAGATGGTAACGAAATATAAGACTGTTACAATGCTGACGTATTCGTTCTTTTTGAACGTTAGTCGCTAAGATGGAGTTTGTGTTAGCTGTGCTCGTCCCGAATCCAGAGGGTGAGTGAGCACGGTGATTGCTCAATCAGCAGTCGGTGTTGGCTTAATTGCAACTCCGATGAACTCTGCTGACATTCAATCAAACATTGATTCCAAGTCCTCTTGAAGTATTTAATCACTTTGCTTTTGGTTGCTTAAAGGGCTCCAAATCGTCGGTAACAGTGGCCACTTCTACACAAGGATCTTCTCACTTAGGTAACAGAATGTAGCAGCTGTTGATTTAATTTTGACAAAATCTGAGCTTCCACCTTGCTTTGGGGAGAGATACGTCGATGCAGGATGTCCGTTGTAGTATCTCTCCCTCCAAAGCAAGGCGGAAGCTCAGGTCTTGCCAAAGTTAAATCAACAGCTGCCACAATCGCAGGTGCGGCAATTGTTCCCACCGTCAAACACGTGCCAGCAACTTTTGACAAATGTCTCCTTATTTCCAAATTACTCTCCTCTATAGCAACTTGTTGCCACTGCATAAATGCCTGATTCAGCCACCTTCTTTATATCGCCAATCGCTTAACAACTTCACGTACGCCAGGCACTATGTAAGGCACAAAGACAAGTCAGCTGAGGAATCCGCTTTATTTCGTAACAAATTGATGAGATGATGAGATAAATTAACAAGAAAAACTAAATCAATGTGTATGAATGCGAAGAAATGGCACGTCGCATTAACTTGATGAGGACTCTGGTTGGTCAAGCATTGAGGTTTTAAATGAACTTGTTTGATGTAGTAATTAAGCGGTTATACTTTTAATTTTTCTGTTAGGTCAAGATGTGGTTCCAGAATCAGTGCTAAAAAACAAACAGGGATGGTGGGAAATTTCTAGCAATGCGACGCCTGTACCACAGCCAATGGTTCGTGCCATGGAGAGAAGCGCCCCATTGACCGACAGCTGAGAGCTTCTAATCACAACAGGAACCCCAACAAACAGTTTTACCATTGAAGCAAGCCCCTTCGGGAGAAGGTGGTCACATGTTGTCGGGGCAAAGCAGCAATTTTAGGCGATGGCAGATTCGCTCGAAAATCAGCTTGGTGCTAAAACATCAAAAGCAGGATGATGACGATAGGAACATCAAGAAACTAATAGAACAGGCAAAGTGAGTTACTGCTTTCTCCATAAAGCGCCTGCTGACTGACCCTAGCTGTCTTTATTTGGTGGCTACAATGTTGATGTTTTGCTGTTCCTAATGTTCTGCGGTTCTGATGTCATGCCGTAATGAAAGCCATTTTGTGTACCTTAATTTTTTTAAAAATAAATAAGTAAAAATGGTTCCTCGTTGAAGGCTATGCGTGGAGCTAGAAGTTGCTAAAATGAATTGTTCTGGAAGTCGATTCGCTTCAAGAAATATTCCTGTGCAAGGACGAAATGGCTTGATCAGTACCTTGAATTCTGCACCTCATCACCTTAGCCTGACATTAATAATATCCATGTGATCACTGAGGGCTTACAAATGGTTAAAGTTTCTCCATTTTAGTATTTATCGTATGGCTCGCTTCTTCACTGAGACTTATTCTTCTGCAGAGTCGAAGTAAACGCCCTGATAAATGCACAACTATGTCAACGATCCCCCCATCAATAGACAGTTAAGGGTAGTAATTATAGAACGGGTAGTCTGGAAGCATGCTTTGCACGGTTGCGATAAGCACAAACAAAAGATGAAGAACCGCGAGAGGGCCTTTTGCACGAAACCGACCATGGTGCTCAGTTGAGCCAGTTTGCCCTACCTTAGGCTACTGCAGGATTTGGCTACGCATGCTCTTCCTGAGAAGAATGCTATACGTACATTTTTGACCAATCACTTTGGATGTGCATTGCCTCGCACTCAAAATAGCACTGCCTGAATGCACTGCATAATGGCGAGTGGGAACATCTTGTCCTAGTTATTTTGCTCCATTCGCTCCAGGGCGACTTCACCGTTTCACTTGTCACCTTTTTTCTGCTGCATACACGCAAGGTAATATTCTATTTTTATAGTAACGGCTGCAGCGCTTAATTTTGACAATCTATAAACTGCATGGGGTCCTAACTATTTAGTTAACGTCACCTTCGATCCTTAGTATTTGCTTACTTGGTGGTCTAACTGACCTGCTTTGCAATGCCGATCACGAACACACGGAGGTTAGGCGACCAGTAAGGAGCGGAGTTGTGCAGCACCAGCAATGCGCCTTTGTGGTCGCGTAGGAGGAGAGAGAAGCTGTTTTTGCTGCAGCATCACAATGGTACATTCATTTGTTCCATAATTTTCTCCAGTAGGACATTATACACGCACAGATATGTGTATACATTTACAAAAGGACTCACCGCTGCCAGCGCCGATGAGGGTGGGACAAATCTGAGCTAGTGGATTTTAGATGTCAGCCAAGTGGTTGGACACTGCTGCCACTGCTGCTCCTGGTAGAGGTATGGGTTGTTGCCTGAGTCCAGATAAAAGGCAAACAAATACAACACTAAAAATACTTTTGCCTAAGCCAATCGAATCAGACCTTACCTTCTATTGGCTCGTTGCAGTCGAAACTCATCCACGACGTCGGGTCAATCAATGAGATACCTTGAATAGGTATGAGCCGTTTGACATTACGCATGGCTAATTTGATCTACATTGTGAAATGGGCGCTAAATGGAGGTCAAATATTAAATCTACAGGGCTGTTATTGTGCTGGAGCCATTTTGTATTCCTGTAAATTGCATCAGCAGTCAATTTGATCCTGCTTTCGGTCCGTTTTAGCAGCAAGCTTATTTTCGAGCAACTACTCCAGCGTCCTACGTTGCTGCTTTTGCTTGTTAAAGGCTCTCAGTAGTTCCAAAGCTTTCAC
The DNA here is from genome assembly GCA_036345935.2 of Taenia hydatigena. Classification (NCBI taxonomy): domain Eukaryota; kingdom Metazoa; phylum Platyhelminthes; class Cestoda; order Cyclophyllidea; family Taeniidae; genus Taenia; species Taenia hydatigena. Next base: position 30,031 of record JADWOT020001752.1, on the reverse strand, counting down.
TGAGTGCGCTGTCTCACGAGTGGGGTGCCTCTCCCTATGTCACGAACGTTTAACTGTGTTACAGGCGTCGCGTTGCTTGAAGTTTATCCATCGACCCTTTATGCTTTGTGGCGCTGACTCTGGAACCATATCGAAATCTAGCAGAAAAGCTAAGAGTATGACGAGTTTCGACAACTATTCCGTTGACAATTAAATAAACAAGAGTCATACAACAAACAAAAAGTTCACCTAACACCTTAAAGCTTGACCAGTCTGAGTTTCCATCAAGTTAATACGACGCGCTAGTTCTTTGTGTTCATTCATATTAGAGTAGTTTTCTTGTTAAAGCATTTCATTACCTCACCAGTTTGGCGGAGGCTAAAGCATACTCTGCGTCTGTGTGAATAGCAAGAACAGAGGTGCTAAAATAAATAATCAAAGAATCCCAGTACCTTGCAAAAAATCCTCCCAAAACATCACTCATTATAGGTGTGATAGTGCAAAAGGATGTCATGGCTAGAAGGAAGGGGAGGTACAAGACACTACTTGCGATGGCTGTCGTACCCAGGCTTACCATCACTACCCATGCATCTACCACAGAGAAGGCGGCGCACTGCAAAAAAGCACTTGTGTGATAGACAGCGCCAATTAATGTTACGGCACTAAAGATGCAAAATGGACCACACCGCGCCTTTGCCTATGTCTTTTAGGGCTCGTTAGCTCAGCATCAAACGCTGCATTAAAAAGGAGCGTGATACACATGCTATATTATCAAGATCTGGAGTTCAGGGTTGGAGGCCTGCGTGCACCAAATACTTGCCCCTCCTCTCCTCACACTATCTAGCGCACATACCGCTCCACTGCATCGGACATCGACGGTGATCTGCAAACACGGGTGTAGAGCTAAAAGTACAGTGAGCACGAGGGTCACACGAGACAATTAGAGACAAGGCGAATTGTATATAAGCAGGCACACCTCAGCATGCAAGTCAGTATCAAGGAGAGCAGAGGCAAAGAAATGGTGTGGGGAGGTTGGCCATGCTCGTATGCGTGGAAGTGGGCACCGTGGGGAGAGTTTGAGAAGGGTTCACAATACGGACGGAAGTAGGCATTGTGGTCTGTGCAGAAGCCGCACTATTGGTCGCCGTGTGAGTGGCCGTGTGAGAAGAAGCCGCAATGGTGGTCACCGTGTGGCCAATCGTGGGGATGGTTGCAGCACTGGTGGTAAACAGCAACCACCACCGAGGCTGTGCCTGCACCGACACTTGTGAAGGCGCTTCCACGTGTCAAGGAGGTGAAGGAGCTAGTTGGTGGTGTGCATGCCCTCCTCTACTTCTCTCCTGCTCTGAACGCTCAACTAATGCTATTATTTTTGTTTATCACTTGAAACTGCTTAATAAATAATTAGACATTTTTGCTTTAGCTTACACCGAGCTTCCCTTTGGCATTTCCTTGTTAAGTTTGCAAGATGAATTAGCGAATGGAAGTTCTATTATTGTTTTTAACTTAAGGGCTTTATTACATGATCGGATGAAAATGCTGCTACATTCATTTTTCTTTTGTTTCTTCTTCCATTTACATAAGCACAGACCTTGATTTCTACCACTGTTATGATTGGATAAAATTATTGAAGCATGCAAATGCCATGCTTCTTTCCTAGAGTGGATTTTGGGTTTGATAATGGTTGAGTAAATTCATTCCTGCCTCGGAACTTATGTAACTTTTAAATAAAGAGATAGCACACACTCTTCGAAAGTGTAGCAGTGGTATTTGAAATGAAGCAAGGTTTTCAAAGAATCGAACTCACACAGAGAGGCTGAAAAACTGTTGCTCCATGCAATGCACATTTGGGCAGGCTTGGGCTCGATTAGCAAGATGTAGCAAACCGTTTCCAAGGTTCACACATAGACTACACCAGTGACCGATGACCTAACAACGTAGCAGACTATTAGGCAGCGAGAAAGTCTACTTGAAATTACTAATCCTAGAATATAGTTTAATTGTAATGCAAATGCGAGCGCACGGCTCCACTACAGCAAGAATCAAATGAACAGACTCCACAACAAATACTTTAGCGACATTTACTCTAACTACCATAATGAAGTCGCGTTAAATCCAATGAGTGGGTGTTGAAATCTCCACCAGCTCATTAACACGCCTAGTTTTTTTCGCAAAATGGTCTCTCTTAAAGCGAGACTAGTATGCGACTGCATTGAGCGTCTCGAGACTTGGGGAAAACATGCATATATAGCAAAGGGGAGGAAAGTGAGGATATTGGCATGGCCCACTAGGCACAAGCAATATAGCTACCCAAGTGACCGCAACTTAAATCTGCAGTCGAACAAAGAAAGCGTAACTGATTATTTGTGTTCACTACTCACCGTTGCGAATGATGCCAAATTCGAAATCAAATCACTGATTTAAGTAAAACTTGGTTTGCGCCTTATGCCAAATGCATGAAACTTTGAGTTAAAGACAGGAAGACAAATTCTAGGAAGTAGAAAGCATCCTTTGCCCATCGTCAATGCTGGCATCGCTGCGTGATCATCGGAGTTGTTGCACCATTTACTTGCATTGTTTTTTTTACACACGCTGGCATAAGATGAATGTACCGCTGTCTTTAAAAAGGATAGTAGAAGGAAGAGATTTCAGAATGGCATATGACTGCATCTAGCTGCAGTGTGTTTCTTAACATCCTGCCTGGATACCATTGTTTGAATAGGGAGAATCAAAAGTGCCCTCATTAAGCTGCAAGCATATTCATGTCGAGATCGACATTCTAATTTGCAAACAGTTTTAACAATGTGTAAAATCTTTCAGCGCAAAGTCAGACATCTGTAATTGAAATCCCTAACGCTGCATCTTAATGTTTCGCTTTCATACTGAGCAGTTGTGTGGCGTGACGGATAGTAGGAACATGTGCTAACGATGAGTGGAAATGTAGCAATGCCAGTAGAAAGAAGCACCTCCATACACACAAGTGCGTAGAGCTAAGATGATTAACGTCCATTCAGCATCTTTACTTTTGTTATGAAACCGCTCAGTGTCTCAATTCAAGCTAGTATTTTGAATCTCAACATCACTCCATAAAATGACACCAAGGTTAGACTTCTCACAAATTCGCCCAAGCATGTGATGCTCCACTTCTTTTAGAAATGATGTCGAGGCGGGCCCAAAGTGTTATTTCCACAAAATTGATCCTCGCGTTGTTTTGACTCTTGTTGCGCCAAATTCGCCATTTGGTATGTAGCTTCGAAAAAGGATGAAAGCAATAGGCACCTAAGAATCAAAGCATTTTTCCATGCGACTAAAGTGCTAGGAGGTATTTGCCACTCTTCACGTCGCGCCTGTCGCCACAACTATTTGCTGTGGCGTGAGGGCATCTACTAGGGACCTCAAGTATTCACAATCTCGATCAGTAATATCCGGGTAATCAAGATCAGAATTGACGCAATTTTATTAGCTTAGCCACATCCTCTCCCTTCCTACAACAACTCCTGTAGACCCTTCGACTCTGTGCAGTATAGTACTGGTAGTTGTTCTCAAATATTGATCTCAGAATGGTCGAAGGTACGTCTCAGTAGAGGCGAGTGAAGGAAGGAGAGAGCAGCACTAGTAAATCACACACTTAGTGGGTCACCCTGCATAGCGACAAATTCTTGTAATGATATGGCATAGTAATGATACAGATTATCGTTGCTTGTGCATCAGCAGAAAGCTCTCCTCTTACGAGCTGACGAAGGAAGTCTGCCTTGTTTTTGTAGTAACATGCTGCTTGAACAAAATTAAGTGGGTAGAATTTGACACGCGCACCAATAAGCTCATGACAGAGGTGGCTGTCAAACCATTCTAGATCCTGCGCACTGTTTCGAATGCTGGCATCGAGGCCCGTAATGTATTGATTTAATCGCGAATTATTTGCTTCTCCCTGAAATGCCAAGGATATTTTGGCACTTGCAGAGGACGCAAATTACAAAAAATCAGCAAAATTTTGCAACGAATTCAGAGCTTATCAAACCTACTCGAGACATTAGGACTCCAAATCTGAAAGAGCGCTCAAAGAAAGCTGCTCTTAGGTGATATGAATTTACCCGATATTCATGCACACTACTTTAATTTGGCTAAACGGGAATGTCTCCGTCGAGTAATGTGCTCACATAGAGCTTAGAGGTGCTCGGTAGGGCATGCAACGGTCCTGGTAGCAACATATACAGCATGGGTGGCGCGATTATTTTAATAACCACCCCGTACTAGGTGATATTATTGATGGGCAACTCCTCAGACCTTTGTCATTGCATCCTTCCACTAAGTGAGGTGATTCAAATATAGTTAAAGAGGCACAACAGAGCACGCCTTAGCATAGAAGTGAGTAAACGATTCTAAATAAAGAGGCATTATATAGCCTAGAAGGCTTAGAATACCATACTTGCAAATAGACGAGCACACTATTGAGGCAAAGGCAAAGCAAGGGCTGATTTGAGGTCTCGAATGCCTCAACATGGACTCTGCAAGAAGTAATTTTATTCGCCTGCACCTCACTGTGATTCACTTCGTTTAATATAGACTATTAATAATCATATTTTCGTAAAACTGTTTTGACGAATGTAATACAAAGCTGCTATAATTGTACCAGCATTGGCGGCATGTGTTACAAAAATTTTTTTTCTATTTAGCACTTGCACACGAATTGGCATCAACGAGAGGACAGGAAGAGAAAACCGTCTTGATAACATAGTACTGACTTTGAGAATAATTTTCCCACAACCAAAGTGTAAAGCTGTAGCAGGTGCTGCATTCAGTGCATTTAAGGGCATAAAAGCTCCAAATGTCGGCGAAAGGACATGCTAAAATGTGGTTAGTAATCTAGTGAATGAAATAAAATGTTTAGCAGCACACATGAGCAGCTTATACACAAAATCCTTTCTACTAAATTTAGCTGGATTTGGATGAATTAATGCAAATCCGCCTATCATCATTCTTGGAAATAGAATCTAGTAAAAAAGAACCCCATATTTTGCAAAATTCACCCAGCAGATGCAAGAAGTTTCAACGGTGATTTGCTTGACGATTAGAAGTCCATTATGCACATTTATAACCCAATTTTGGAATATTAAAGTAAGGAATGTTACATTAATTCTACATTTAGCTGGGTTCCGCCTCTCAAAGCAGCGCTTCTTCACTTTGTTTAGCTGTCACTTTACACAGGCGACTCTTTTTTTCGCGTTAAGCATCCTTTGGCGGCTAGGTCTGGCTCACCTTCATAGAAGCATCATATTACTTCCTCTTGTTCACAGTACGCACTCTGCGACACCAATGAATGCTGCATCTATGTTTAGTAAAAGAATCATCTTCACCGTTCTTAACAGCGAATCGTTGGTTGATAAGTTGGCTGCAGTCCTTCGCGTAAGAAGAGGGCCTGAATCCCCCTTTTCCGGTTGTGTAATTAAGCGTATATCATCACCAATCAATCGATGTCAGGGGAAATATTCAGCAGTTAAGCCTTCTTTTTTCCAACATTACTGTGTGTCCTTCAAAATAGGCAATTTTGGACTACGGCAAGCCTACAACATCGACTGGAGCTTATTCATCGCCAATCACTCGCCACCTTGCAATTTTGTACGAACAATTCAGCCTAAAGCGTGATGGAATCCACCAACGACTTCGATCTCTACGTCTAGAGTATTCAATGCATAAACATCGCGTTGAGCAGACGGCATGTGAGGACGTTGCATGATCTTAGAAAGCTTGACTTCCCTACAATGGACATACTCGCCAGTGGCGGTGTTCAAGTTTTTCATGTAGCAAGGCGCTGTTTATAAAAGTAGCCACCAAAAATAAAGACCGATTCTGTAACAGCCTTGACAAAATATTGAGGCCTAATTTTTGTTTAATGATAAATGCAACATATGCCATCGTCTCGGTAGCTAGTATTCAGATTGCATAAATCTAAACGGACTTCATCGTTCTACAGGGAGAAGTTGGCAGACATTGATCCCTGCCAGAGTACGCGGATAATGTGTAAACCCATCTTCCACGACGATCATAGCAAAAAATCTTACCCAGATGGTCTTCTTGACCCAAAATATAAAATAAGGAAACGCATCTAAGCGTGTTTAATGCATTTCGTTTGAATATTTGTGACTATTTGGACGAAAATCACCCGATCGAAGCAAGGAATTGCCAAGAATAATGCATGCAGACTTTCTTTATGAGGAAAATAGAAGGAAAGCACTGAGTAACACGAAAATTGTGATGTGCAAATAATCAAGCAATTAAGATTCCACGTTGCACGAAGTGACAGAAGTGCGCATATCGCATACCAGCAAGTTGCGATGCAACGATGTAATTACCCTGATGCCAACCAAGCAAAATTGGCCTTGAATTTCCAAACGTTTTGCGATCCTAGGTGCAGGGATGTTATGTAGGTCTGATCTATCCACATCCCTTCTTCTCGGTAGCCATGACAGCTTTGTTTCTGCGTCTGTCGCCTTGGACTAGGTAGGCCACTTGTAGTGTGATGCGCGACAGTGGCTTAAGCATGCAACGCAGCCACCCGGCAGTGCGCCTACAGCCGCAACCCAACTACTACTTCTCTCCGATTAAGCCCCTGTAGGACCAGCCATAAAATAACATCTCGTAGACTTAGTACAAGCCACACCAATGCGCACCATACAAAACTCGGAAGGTAAGGGCCGACGTACGGCGGCGCCAGCCCACCCACTTCAAGCCTGTAAACTCCAGGTGCCTTGACCGAAATCTCTTTTTAGGTTTCCTTGCCTTATGCAGTTTGCTCAAATAAGGTACCTAGTCGTCGTCAACCGCTTTGCATTACCTACGCAAATCCTTTCCAATTTGTTCAATTATTACCACCGTTTTTCTCGTTGCCTGCAGTAAAGCATCTCATTTACTGACTAGCTTTTTAGTGGTATCTCCATTGAGTAATGCGCCTTTGCTATTATGCCAATGATAGTGCCACCGCACTGCGCGTGCGCCATTGGACTAAACATTAAGCAGACTATTAAATATCCAATGGATGAATCGATGCCCATCAGCCATTCAGATGCTTACTGTATTCACTTTCTGTTGGCTTTTAATATTTTGTTACTGCCTAGTGAGTGGACAGGCTTAGTAATGCCTAACTACAGATAAATTGGGGATGTAGCCTCGCTCGGACGCTTACTAGTCCTCTTGGCACATAGGAGACGGAGGTATCTGTCAATAAAAATGCGAAATTCGCAGCAGTTTCTTTCCCTTCGCATCTCTGCAAGCACGCTTGGTATGATGAGATTTAATAGTCATGGCATCCTTATTATATTCGACGATACAGATGGTGGAGTAGGATTCTCTGCCTCAAGGGAATCAAATTGCTTCTGTAGAACTCGGTTTGATTTTTCTTTTCGCCTCTCACCTGCAGTGTACATTTAAAGAACATAGGTATCACAGCATCTGCGGAACAGTAGTCTTTCCCCATAGCACCAAATTTTAACAACTGGTAGTAGAAAAGTGGGGGATTAACTGAAGCACACTAATTATTTGCTGCAGCCGTTAATGCCACATCCTGCATTGAGAAGGATTGTTTCCTATTATTCTGCCATCATCACACAGCGCAGACAACTGAAATCAAAGGGTCCGCTCAGTTGCGAGTACACTCAAATTGAGCTTCATTTTGAGCAGCATATGCAACAGGGCATCTAGTTATGTTATTTTGAATCTTGCTGCACCTTAACCGAGTTATTACGTCCGCAGAACTGACTCCCTCATAATTCGTGCCTATAGTGAGTGGATAGATTTATGTACTTTGGGCTAAGGTACTCCACTGAAATGTCTTAGATTCCAAACAAATCTCCACTGTTGACAATGTCATTTCAAATTGATACTCGATGAGGTATCAAGAAAGACAGAAGAGAATACGCATTAATTCACAGAATGTAAAACCTGCGCAACAATTAGTCGTTCCTAGAAGCTTGCCGACCGAAGAAACGTAGTGGTGTAACGTCTAAAACTAGCTTTGCATATATTGCCTTTGCTTAGCCTTTTGCATAAACGATTTCTAAATGTGTCGCCACTTATTTTTCATGCCATGTTACCCTGCGAAAATTGAATCTGGCTAGATTGGTCTCGATAAAAGTGCAAAATCAAAGCATTAAACGATGTAACTCCTTAAATTTTTACTTACCCACACACAGTCAAAATGAAACCATCTAATGCTCGGAGTTTATTGAATCATGCATTCCCTTCTCCTCTAATTCCATATCCTCATATTGCCACTGCCTTGCCAAATAAGCCAAATTAGCATTCATTAATTATGTTGCCCCTATCCAAGTTGGCCACATCTATTAAGGGTGAGCATTCCAACTATTGCTCCTACTTAATTTACTTGACTCCGCCAATACATCATTGTCGGTCATAAAATAAGTGTTGCCGATTCCGTCCGCCCAGTTATAACACGGACACTAGCACCCACAGCAAAAGCAAACAAAGCCTGTCCGTGATAGTCACCGACCACTTTAGTTCGGTAAATGGTAAGTGCAGTTAACTCCTATCCGACCGTCTAAAAGTTAATCACAGCCTGGCTCATTTGTTGTTCATTTGTCTCTGTGTCAAATGATTGGAGTAATGTGCGCTGCAAATCAACAAAAGTAATGCCTGGTTAAAATACGGTTGTCCATGTCCCTTTGTGTGGATGACTGTGCTCCAGACAGCTATTGTAAGAACTAGCCCCATGGTAGTCCTTTTTACAAGCGAAGGGTGAGTCTGGTATGGACGCATTTGCTCACTTGTATTTTCTATACACTATGAGATGGATGTCCTCGATAACCGAGGGCGATGACTTGCCACAGTTAACTTTAATTCTCATGTGTGTTTTCCTTCCCTTGATGCGCATCTTGCCGATGTTATATTCCAAAAGAAGCGCCATTGAATGTGGAAACGGACTCCGTAGAAAGCATGACGAGACTTTAACTCTAAGATTGTATGATGATTAGCTAAATCCATCTCAGGATAACAGTTGACTCAAGCATAATTTTTGTTTGTATTTTTAGTGTACTCACGACCTCGCCTCCTCCATTAAAATTGTTTTTCTGAGGTAGTTACTACATTTGTGTCCAAAAGGACTGGACGACACCCAGGACCGGAACCCTCCTCATATGCTGTCTGCACGAACCATTAGCAAATGGTCTAAAAGGAGGTTTTGAAGCACGGCAGATTCCATCATCACCTACTTTTGGAATGCACACACATGCATCAAAATGACACGGAACCTCCTTAATGGGATCTTTATATCCTTCAAGGCTGATCTCATTTGCTGGAAGTGATAGGCTATTGGCTCTTAATCTTGATTGCTCACGCTCGAGGCTGTGGGAGAATCTCTCTTCTAGCATACCTATTTGAGCATCCGAAAAATCAAGCGCGCATGTGTCGAGGTGACTAAAAAGCTCGTTTCCAATATGTGCCGTCGCATTATAAGGGAATGCTTTCTCAACTTTGAGTAGCGAAATTGTTAAATGCGCACGACGTTCTAGAACTTGTTGCACTTCTTAACCATTCAACGCAGCACCCTTCACTTAATCTATTGACAGGCAATCATCATTGTAATGCCAGCAAGATTGGTCCATGACGTGTAAATTGCATGCCATCGTTAATGCTATTAGCTAATCAGGCGGCAGTTGATTTGGTGACTATCCCTGCTGTAGATTGGTTCCTCTTGATGTCATTGTTGTCTGATTAATTCAATTAATTGGACAAGACTACCTTGCCATTACCACGAGCGTTGTCTGGGAAGACTACTGTATGCCCGGACAGTATCAACCAGGCAGCGTCCGAAGTCTCGCTGCGCTTGTAAGCTGAAACAAAACTGTTGCAGAACGCTGCGTAATATTATAACAAAAGAGATGGGTAAGATGATAAATTGGTGACATCGGCTGCACGCCACCCTTTATTATGGAGGAGAAGGATCATCGGCGCAAACAATCCCAAGGCTAGGCACTCAATTGTGGATGGCCATTTGAGCGGGCCTGCATTCAAAGGCACTCTCTACCAGTAGCATATTGTGCGAAACACTAATATAATGAGGTAAGGTCAAATTAAAATGTGTATAGGCCATGACGGGTTGACTACTGTGTCCATAAGCGCAACGATATTTAGAATTTTCGTAGCAAAACGCTTGCACTTTCTCTTTTGACCTTTATTTCATTTCAACACAAGAATCGCACCTGCATTGCAATTCTGGATGTAGTTCCTAAGTCAGTTCCATCCATCTAGTGTTCGACTAATAAGGAAGGCCATAATCTACACTCCCACCATAATCCTTATCGCTTGCAACGAAACAACGAAACAATAAGTGCAATCACAGCAGGTGGCAAAATAGTATACGCTTAAAGTCATGGCCTGGTACTGACATTAAATTGCTAGGCAGCTAAAGCTTTATAAACAAAATCAAAATGGGCTATGACTTTGCGTCTGCTGCACTGGTAGATATCCACCATTTACCCAAGTTTGCTATTTTCTCGAAATCCAGAATAATAGTTACAAATAGCAATTACAAACCCATTATATCTAAATGCACCTTAATCTTAGAATTAGTAAGCAGCACAAATGGCAATAGGAATTATATCCATTATTTTGTCGAAATTTGCGGAGGCTACCATCATCAGAACGAGTTATTTTTATTCAATATTTCCATTTTTGGACATCATTTTACGCGGAATTCAGACCTCTTCTAAGTCTAGACAAGCCTTCAGAGCTTATTAATGGTGATTTTTCCATACGTGTCCATGTCTTTCCTACCATTCAACCCGTCAAACAGTTTATTTTAGAAGTGGATTGCTTGTTTAGGACTGACAAGTTCATTAAGCTCCAACATTTGTATGTGACCGGCACTGAACAGCCAAGGTGCGAGTAAACTACTGTTTTAGTATTTTTCGTGAATGAGCAAAGTTTTGCAAGTTCTACCTGCTTCCAGGATGCTGTTGGTGATAGCGATAGCAAAACTGAAGACATCAGACGTCTCTTCAACGTAAGCTGATCCGATCGTGAAGATGCTGCCAGGTATTCCGTAAGGCTATCTGATGACACCGAAAATCTTAAACTGGATACAGAAAGTCGAGTGTCCCACGATGTGGCAGACTTGGGCTGCAAATCAGACTCTTAACGCAAAGATGACGAGTTTGACAACTCAAACAAACATCCAAACCATAAAATATACGGTCATTTTCATCCGGATCATGTGTTGCTTATTAACCTGGAAATGGACCTTACCCTCAAATGAGGTGCGAAGTATTAAGTGGGATAAAAACATCGGTCAACCAGGACTTCGATCCGTGTGGAGAATGAGTGTTTCATCAGATGCGGTGGTTCAGTAAGTTTGCACCCACAGCGTATGGCACATCGTATTTTACTCTAGCACAAATCGGCAACCATGTTTTTGCATTTGCAGCCAATCTCTCAGTATGGTATACGGGCAGGCGTCTCTTCCCACCCATTGGTCTTTGCGTCTGCTCCAGAACTTCCTCACTTTATCATTTTAACTCCCTAAATTTGCATTCCTTCTCATCGCACTTATCGCCACCTGCGATTCCTTTCGTTTTTACCGATGCTCCACAGAACTTAAATTCATTCTTTGTCTCACTGCTTCTCCTTTTCTCGCTTTTACTCTCCTAGTATCCTAGGGCGGAAAATCGACTCAGCATTTACAGTTTGGACTCATCAAGGAACAAATCTGGGTCGCACAGTCATTGTTATTTCATTCCTGGAGCATTGCTGAACTTACCTAGGGTTGTAAAAGGCATGAGCTTTTATTTTGATTCCCTAACTGGGTAATACCCTGATATCTATCTGGACAGGGGATGCCAAAATTAACCAGGTTGGGAAAGTTAAAGCACATTTTACTGGCAAATAGAAGATATATGCTCGTAAGAAAACTTGTTTCGTTGCATTTTTAAGCTGCAAAACTTATCATTCTTGTAAAACGAAAGCCTGCCATCAAGTGTTTGGTGCAGATTAGTAGACTAATTTTTGCATTTTTCCTAACACCAGTAACTATCATTATATATGAGGCGAGAGGTGTCTCATTCATAACGACTGTCTTTGAACAACGTTGAAGTAGCTATCAACTCGTTGCTAGATGTCAAGCTAGATTGCGACTAAAGTGCTTAAAAATGTAGGCTGGAATGGCCGTCAACGTTTTGTGATCCATTAGCGGAGGTTGTGTTGGTTCCGGCGCTAAAAGCGGTCTTAGGCACTGTGCCTGGAGGAAGCTAGTTCAGAAGTTAAGCAATGTTGTGTTCGTGGCGTGGAGGTGAAATAAGTCCCTCGATAAGAAACCCCCAGGAAAAGTGACGTCTTTACTACGTCGTACATAATTTACGCATTGGTGCTGAGTTTACCACATGCAGCGCTTATCATTATAGCTGCATCTCACTCATCAAAGTGGACGGTCAAATGAGGGATGACGACTTGAGTCTGACGTATGCCAGTCATCAGCAGCTCACAGAGTTGCTCACCAACGCGATGTCAATTGTAAGAGTGCCACTTCAGGAATGTCTCATCACAGATAACCTATTTCTAATTTGGAAAAGCCGCACAAATGTGGAAAGACGCGGCAGTGTCAACTAGCCGCGCACTCAATAATCACACTTAACAAAGCTTCGGAGAATAAATAAGTTGCCTTTTTATCATTTTCAGTATGTTCTTTGTGAAACTGCTAAAAGTTCCTATTCTCATATTAAACTTTTCGCGACCAGTAATTAGTTAGTCGTTTGTCATTGGTTTCACCAGTCCTGCATCTACATGATCGGTCAGATCAACCATGCAGCCAATAAAACAATGCCATCGGTGTCATCGCGAAGTATAAACACTTGGTTGTGGTCAATGAATTCAGAACTGGAACCTTCTGCCATTTCCTGTTACAATCGCCCTTTGTCATTGAGGGGTGCAATTAATTCTGGCATTGGGTACGCGCGTATGGGATGAGTGGTCAGTGGGTGGAGAGAGTTGGAGATTAGATTGGATAGTATCCTCCACCATGGTGTTAAATTGACCTTTACCTCACAGTGACCACTACTACACTCATAATCTACCTGCAAGTTCTATTGTCTGATTGGGAGGGCTTGGTGAGGAGTACGACACATAAAAGCGTCAAAATATTAGCCGCGGAGAGTAGGACTCATTGAGAAGAACTAAGAGAGAAAGCGTTCTGGGTTTGTAAACACTTTTACATCATCTACTTATACTTAGTGGGAGTCTTACTTGCAAAACATGGTGCGGAGCGATCTCGGAAAATTAAATTAAACTATCACCACGACGTCCAACAAACATCACAAAACAAGTAATAAACTTAGAAATAACTCAAAACAACACTCATGCCCTAGCGGGCATGTCATTAAATCTTAATATGCATAAAGGTAATGCATCTTTGTAGAAATTTAATATTTATCTTAGTGCGAAACCATGGAAATTTAAGTGTTCCATTTTACACAAGGTCGTTATTATGCTTACATCGCTTATCGGCGATGCCTAATAATCTTAATGATGCATCAACTCCGGTCCACTTAGCTTTCAATTGGTAGGTTCAGAGACATTTTGGATGCTCGATCTTGGTGCATTAGTTCTTGAAATGCACAGATAATTTTCTTCAAGCAAAGTAAAAAATACATCATTTTGAAGGAAACAAATTCAGGTCTCACGAGTGAGATCGGCTTACAAGATCGCCGCTACGAAGGTCGCAACTGATGTCAGGTCACCAAAATTCAAAAGAAATGAGCCAAGATCAGGACGCGAAGAAGACAGAAGGTAAGGCAGTAGGAAGTACAGCCGTGTTAGGCGAGAGAAGCTTAGCGGTTTGTATAAAGGCTTTTCGTAATTTTAAAGGCGCAGAGGAACTGCCAAAGCAGGAAAACGTGACCCCAGATGCCCCAAGCGAAAGTTCCAAAGAGGAGATGGACGACGAGAGGAGGTTAATCCAGGCACTCATGACAAACCCGGAAGACGAGAGTAATTTTCTTGAGGAGATGAAAGTAAATGCATGATTTTTCACTTATCGCACGTCCCTCAACATTGTTGGATGTTTCCTTACCTACACAATTACGTATTCATATTAGAAGATGATCAAGAACAATGACCCGCGACTAACTTATAGCTTCGACGGGAATGTCGTCGAAAATTTCCTAATACCTGATCGACCAACGCAGTTAGGATGCCTCATGGATTTGTTCTGTACGCAGCTGTGGTATAAAGCTATGGAAATTTAATGCCCATTTTAAGAAACTGTATGTGCTGGTGCACTGTTCTATTCGTCTGAGATTACTTTCCCATTTTACGTAATACGTTTGGTTTCTTGCTTTATTTTGTTGCGGAAGGCGAAAAGAAGGCTGATAGTAAATACAAATGTACTGAGTGTGGTGAACAGCATGACGACTTGGAAGGAATGCACGAACACCTTCTGTGTCACAGTAATTGCAAGTTCTACTTCTGTGTACAATGCTTCGAGGGTTGCGAAACGCTCACGGAAATGGTGCGCCACAGAAAGACGCACGGTGGTAAGGTTTGATTGGAGTCAGTGTTTTCTGCTCTACCATTAATGCTAATGAATAATACTTTATACGTCCCTTTTTACATAAGATGTGTTTGAGCTGCCAGCATCGATTCAGGAATCTTTGAGAAAACTAAGAAGTCCTGAGGGCCTAGAGCCTCCTCAATCCCCTGTGTCTGAAGAGGTGGAGGGGTGTCCTCCTGAAAAAAGGCGCAGAATAGAGTATCGCTGCACTGTTTGCGGATCCACTTTTGACCGGTTGGATGTGTTGTTATCACACACAGAACAGCAGCACCCAAATGAACGGGACATCATTGACCGGCTGCGTGTTCGCCTCATGCGTGCTGCACTCAGTCCCTATGCAGCCGAGGAGGAGGAGGATGCCTCAGATCCTACCAGATAATATTAAAAGGAAAATGCATTTAGGTGCTAACATGAAAATATATATAACAAATGCTTTTTGTACTGGCCTTTTTAACGACAATTTTGCAATATTTAATGTGATGATGCTTAGAGGAATTGTTGTCGTGTATTGCGATTTGCAGTAGTGACCCATTCTGTTCTTCGGTAGGTGCAAAGTGCCTTTAATGTTCAGCTAAAAGACACAAAGGGATGATTGAGATGGAGGGAAAGACGTGAAAAGTGGTAAGTGTGGAAGTAGGAAGGTTTAGCGAGTAGAAAAAAAGTTTGAAAATGGACAATGTATGGGGATCATGCATAATACTTCGACGTGTAAGCATCTAAGGCAAAGAGACACTGCAAAATTAAGGAGTCAGTCGCTAAACCCACTGGATTTATAGTGAGATAACGCAGGTGCGTTTCTGTTTCACAACCGCAATCTAATCTGGTAGGAATTGTTGCCTTGCATTGCGATGACGGTGACGGTGCATGCATCTATTCGGTAGGAGCGAAGTAACATGAGTACTCAGCTGAAAGCGATAAAGGAATGACTAGGACAGAGGTAAAGCAATGAGAAGCCGTAGAAATCAAAAATAGATGGTAGGGATGGATGACTCCGCATATTGCTGTGGCGCAGCGTGCCTTATTTCTTTTCCTCTTGCTCCTATTTGTTCCCGAAATGATTCACTTGCCCTCCCATCTAGCTGTTAGACTAAGTAAAATATGGGGGAAATTGACTAGATGAATGGAATTTGAATTTCATGAGTGGCACACTTAAGTTTTCACATACCTATAAAATTCACTCATTTACCCATGCTCCCGGTTACATACCAAAAAGAAGATTGTTGGAACCAGCTTTGTGATAATTAAGTGCTTCTATTTCACGGTACACTTCAAGACGTAACACATAGTTATCTCTTGATGTGTGAAACGCACTTGGACTCCTGATGCGACAAAGCTGGATGTGAATAAGTCAGCAAAAAGGGCTGAAAGAGGATGAATTAGGAGTGGAGGGAAAGGCGGTGGTATATCCAACACACACTTTCTGATTTTTTGTCTCTACTAGCACTTTGATGTCTTTGAACGACAGAGTGGGAGGCTGGTGGATTACAGACAGACGGATAAGGAGGTGGCACAGGTGGTTGATAAGTAGAAGACCGGTTGTGAGTAGATTACAAAGCAGAACGGACAAAGAACTAGGTAGTGGAAAATACAATGATTGGTAGATGGCGAGGGAATGCGAATGTCCATATTAACTATGGTATAATGAGGTGGCATTTGAGCTAGAACTGCTATTCTCTTAGAGCAGATTCCAAGTTAAGCATAAAGAGCCTAGAGTATACCTAATGGTGACGCGTTATTAGGCACAAACCAGAGAGTGAGTGACGCCGCTGCAGTACCGAAGTAGCCAATTAGAAGTGCGACTTTTGAAAGACGATCTTAAAGAATGCTGAGGATAAGGCATCCACAAATGGCGTATCAAGAGCATAGAATAGGAAATTTGTCTTTTGGAAGGTAAGCCTTGGTTAAGTATGCTGGACTAGTTCGCGACACAAAACGCAGTCAAAGGCAGAAAGTTTTTCGAAAACAAGCGAATCGAGCTTAAAGCGGTCTCACTTTGATGGAAAATTTTTTAAACTGCAGACGAAAATGCCTAATCGCTGCCAATAGGCTCTCCTTTACCCCTATTTCGCTCCTGTTTTGGCTTCCTGATTGTCAGTTTTGCTTTTTCTCTCTGCTAATCTTGTGTGGGTCTTTTTGCCAACTATGCTGCTCTATTTCCTTTCTCCTCTCCAATAGATTCCAATTCGCTTTTACTTGAATCGTAATAGTCGTTTTTGGATTTCAATGCCAAGGAAATGCGAGTACCGTTGTCTGAATTATACCCCTCAGCAAAAAGAAAGGTAGCCGAAAGTTAGAATGCTGTGCTTTTTTAGACACAGTAAGACATCAGCAATACCGGATAATGATGCTGCTCTAACTCCACCTCTGGAACTGTCGCTCAGCATTCATGACTAAACTCAAGTGTATTTACGATCACTATAAAGCCTTGATCTTACTCTAACCACTTTTACCTGCCTTTAATGGGTTTTATTTTGTAGATGCTTTGGTTGCATCGTTATAATTTTGTAAATAAGCGGACATTATCCTTCTTCTGAGCGTAGATTGTGCGTGGGGAACCGTTATACGCAAGCTGCCAACATGAAAGCTACCAAAACATTAAGGTGGGATGCTTGAAGACGTGTCTTGCTTTCATTCGCCCACGTTTTGTCATAAAATAACCAAGTGACTGAGAGTTATGTCTTCGGTCAGCAGTTTTTTGTTATGATAGTCTGCCTCCTGCTAGTGTGCTAAATTTAATAACGTTTTTATGCTCTGGTTGCATAGATCTTGGATATTTAATTGAGCACGTGGTGTTTGAGTTAATTACGAGGCTTTCGAACTGCCCTAAACAGTATATTCTGTTATTTATCGGTATTTTGAACGAAGATACTGCCTCCTTAGACGACATCCACCCTTATGCCACAAATAATTGCCCTAGAGGTGCCTGCATCACCGCGCTTCTTCTCTTGCGATTTATTTGACTCACTTCTTCTTGAAACCCAACTAGCGATTTCCGAGGCAGAGTTCAAGGTCATTATTAGAGGCTGATCCCAAAATAGTAAACTAAAGGACTCAGCTCTAGGTCGTTTCGTGATTAAAGACGTTAAAATACGTTCTGGACAGAGCTCATGCTCCTATTGTACAGTAACTAGCTTAGTAGCGAATATTTGGATATGAATTAATGTGATTTTATAAGTCAAATGAGGTTTTAATAGAGCCCTAAAATGATTCCGTAACATTCGGGATGTAAAAATGCGTCGCAATAGACTCCTGCATAAAGTTCAGGGCTATTGTGGCAGTCAACTGAGATATAAATGAATGCTTGGACAGAGCTGAAAGCCATCTCAGGGTAAAATGGTGCATTACTAGACCCTTGGACAGAATTCTAAATAAATTTAAGAGTCAAGTGGCGTAACAGTGCACCGCTAAGTAGGGTTTATGGTCGTTTTTGTGGTCACGAAAACAAACAATAGCTGCACAGTCCGTCCCTTTTTATTTTCTTAATCAACATTCAACGTCACCCATTACAACGTAGTCAACAACGAAAGAGAGCACATGCGAGGCATTTGTGCCGGTCTTCAAGTTTCCATGCGATCGAAGAGATACTTGAAGTAAGAGTCACCTACCCTCCGGGGCAACACTAACCTGGCTGGCGCCCCTTCCAGTTTAGAGAATGGATTCACAGACCGAAAATTTTGCAAAACATTAAGCGCACTCATAGCTAGATGCAAGACTGAAATACTCTATTAATACGGGATTTGGTTAAGTTGTGCACTCTATCGAAGATCACCAATGACCAAGAAAACCAGTCTACATTTGCCAACAGTCTATCAGTTCAAATCACAGTCAAGATAAGTACCTTCCCGTACACCACATTTTGCTGCCGGCCACTTATCTGGATACGCCTAATTATGAGCCAATGAAGCTTTTTTGCTCAAGCTGCCCCGAATCTTTAATATATAAAAGGATTTCGGGAAATCTAACCGTATTTCACATGATGAGAAGGAGCGGTTTTACATCCGCAGATTAATGTAATCATGGTTCGAACTGCACTTAAATGGCACTCTTAAGGTTGATTATCTCTCGCCTCCCAATGGTGAAGACGATTAGGGGTCCACCTCGCAGTCCTCCTTTACTCACGCTGCGAGAGCTTCAAAGCGTTCGTCAGAAATCACGACATGGAGCTGGAAGTAAGTTGAGTCTACCAGGCTATCTGAAAATACTATTCCCTCAGTTTAACTGCAAACTACGGCCTAGGTGTCTTCTACTTTTTGCATATCACCAAGCATTATGCATTTGATAATTTGTTCCCATTCTGCCTAGAATATTCCTAGTTGTCAGTTAATTACCGATTGCACCTTTCAGACGGATTGGCAAAATAAGAAGATCACAGACCTCCGTCCAGATTTGGTTAAAATGTTGTGCAAATACCTCGGCGTTGTTGACATAGTGAATGTTTGCACAGCGATTCCGAGCTGGGAGTGGATTCTCTTCCTACAAACGCCCTACTCATACATCAGCAAGTGGAAGTGGATTGACAGACGAGTCTACAGCACATTGTATTCGGGCGTGTCACCTCCGCGCACAGCAGACATTTGCAAAGCCGTTGAGCAGCACTTTAATCAAATGCAATTTGACCATCAGTTCTCACGAATTCGAGCTCCTTACGGTGTGTATGAAACAATCAACTGCCTTATGTACATTTCCATCTTGGCGAAGCGGGGCAGAGCACCTTATCCTGTGCATCCGTTGCGTGTGAACAGCAATGTATTTCTCAAAATAGCAAATTCCAACCGTCCCACATCGGTGTACGTTCAGACTCATCGTTACCTCCCTCAGACACATATCTTTTATCTTTCTCCGGATACTGGTAACGTGGTACTTCGTGGCGATTCGTACGAGAGATGTCTAAGTAAGGCACAAATTGCCGCGTTTGACTGCGTTCTCTATGCACTTGAGCTTTCACTGTTTCCAAGGCATGGCCCCAACATTATTACTGAACTACTAGCCATATTTAGGACCTTGTCGCCCAAGCACACATTTGGAATTGTAATTATAGAAGATGTGAGGAACAAGGAGGAAAGTGGGATGGACCTCTTTATGGATTATGCGAGGAAACTCGGCCTCGTCAATAACTCTCCTTTATTGACTGCGCCCATGAACTGGCGAATATGGCACGTCAAAGATAGTGGTGGAGACATCACAAATCGCGGAGATATATTTGAATGGGTCTGTCAAGATGTAATTTGGAGGCGGATGCAGGAATCTGTGATTTAATTATCTGCGACACTATATGAAGAGCTCAGCTTTGTAAACTAATTCGTTCACTTTGTTCATATTTATATGAATACAAGCCTTCTTATCTTAGACCGCTGTTTTACCTGTAGTGGGGTGAGAGAGATCTGGTGTTTGTCACTTAAACTAGGACTTGAACAGGAATCATGGCCCAAATAAGGTTTCAAAATGGGAAATGAGCAAAATTCTGTCCATTTGCTTGATGTCATATTGTGATTAAGGGGATGTTAAAATAATGTGTAATGTAGTAAATAGCTTCTCCTGCTTCCACCCATCCTCCTTCCTTTCCCCGTCGATCTGAATCCCACCTCGTTGTCTACTACATCGGCCTCACCTACTATCACTTTCATAGTAGCACTGTAAGTTTACTTATTTGCGTACGAGTCGGCAATCATTCCACACCTTGCTGTATTCACTTTGCTCAACGTTGGCCATTTATTCGTTAGTCATTTCCCTGTCTTAGGCCCGAGTCTGAGTCAGTGTTCCCCTATAATTCTTAAATATGCCCGAAATCCTACGCAAGAATGAGACAAAGCTGCAGAGGCTTTCTTGGTCGTTTTTTTCCAATTCATGGCAGTCACTGCCACTTTACTTATCTTACAGTGTTGCATGCTTGTTCATTAATGAGCACGCGATTATTTGTGCCCTAAAATGGCAAGCTAAGCAGGTATCATTATTATATTCGCCAGTAGTTGGACCACCTAATGTTTTACGAAAAACTGGCCCTTTTCATGCGGAACAGTGAATTGCACCCAGAGGTACTTTTATAAGCAAAGAAATCATTCGCGGATCGGAAAAGGCACAGACGCAGTAGATTATTTAAATAACATTTTAATAGAACTGAGGTATGGAATTGCACGTGCCCTTCATCTCTAGCACGAATTCAGTGCGCTTCAAATAGTGTGCATCATCATTTGCTTAAGTTCAAAATGTAACCTTCTTTTTCCCCTAAGGGATCAAATGGTATAGTGCTTGTGCAAATAAAATTGTTCATTGCATATAGCCATGAATCCTTGGTAATGCTGGACGCCTCTGCATTCAGCTATGCATAGCGCCGAGTTGATGAAAAACATAAAGAACTACTGGCTTACTATTTTGTAGACTGGCCACACGTTAAGACCAGCATTTTAGCAGTCATTTCTCCTCTCAATTGTAATGAAAGAACTGAAACTGAGTGCAAATTGAATAGTCAGGGAAGGCTATGGAATCGTTTTGGGGAGAAAACTTTCTGAACTTAGCTAAGAGAGGAAGAGGCAAGGGAATAAAAACCCCCATCAATTAAAATGTTTGCGTCAACGTCACAGGGCCCCATGCGGTGGCACACGGTAGTGAGGACCATGATCATGTCATCTTTGGCTAAAGCAAATCGCGTGGAGAGATAGAATACTAAGGCATAGAGTGACGAAGTGGTATAGGATCAGAAGATCAAAGTGAGAGCGGTAGGGAATGAAGTTTGCTGGGTTGACTGGTTTTGTGGATGAGTGGGCAGAGAAGTGCGGGATGCTGGGTCTTCTTTTAAAAGATTATCATTAATCACTTGTGTAGATATGCACGTGGATGAATGAGGAGGTGGAATTGTAGACGAATGCAGGCGAATGGGCCAAAGGATTAGAGCAAAAGTTTCAAAGAATGCGTGGGAAAAAATATAAAGAGACGGCAATAAATATGGTGCAGCTATATTTTAACGGGCGATGGAAAATCCATTTAGCTCTTATTGGGCGCACGTGTGATAGGCTGATTGCAATCCGGCTGGATGTAGGAAGTGGCAGAGTGACTAGCGATTTGTATAACCAAGATCATGATCATTACATAGTGGAATAAATAGAGCCGATATACAGCGATGAGTGAAAGAATAAAACATGATCGATCTAACTTGATGACAGGTATTTAGGGTATCTATGGTCTCCACTCCGTGGTGACAAGGAAGCGCATTCAAGTTGTATATAATCGAATCTTAATATCGGGTGTTAAAGGCTGCGTAGAACCAAAAGGTCCTCTTGAACATCGAGGGGAATTCCAACCATCACGAACCAGTTATAGGGCAATCATACACTCATTCAACCATCGTGGCTAAGAAACAAGAAGCCATAGTTTAGCAGTGTGGAAATCGGCACGCGACAAAGAGAGGGAGCTGCCAATGGGATTCAAAGTTCAATTGTCTTCCAGCTAAGTGGAATCGTAATTCCATGTTACATGTAAACCTTTAAAATCTGCTACCATGGCCCAATACGAAAAAAATTTATGGTCTGATAGTGACATTTGAAGGCAAGTTGAGCATTTGACGCCACAAAGGCCGCATAATAAACACTCTTGCTGATATCCCTTCCAATCCGATGGTTCGGACTGAAATTCTTCGTGTGAATACGGAAATTAATGTGGTGGGCTAATGAACCGCCAAAATCGCTGTGTGAGGGAATATGAGGTAAGCAGATGATAACACCTGCTTCGATTTGTTTAGCAAGATGTATGGTAGGAGGCTACCTTATCCGTTCGACCTTGAGTTTTTCTCCATCATGCAGATGCTCCTAAATGGTAACAAAGAAGGTGATGATGTGAGTCTGACTACACATCGACAGGATACGATTTAAGTGAAGGAATTTCGATATTCTAACAGTGTAAGATTCGTACTCTTCTTGCCTTATTTGTACTTGATTTTTCAAAACTAAGATGCTACACTGGCATTATACTACTGACTGGATTGCGTTCAAGTTTACCTGATTCATATATAAAAGCACACTTCTTGGTGCGGCGAGTTGCTGAAATTATGCTGTCAACAAGTGTGAAGGATTCAGAGAACACACTTTGATTAAGCCTCAAATTAATTTCACACATGTATTTTAATAAGCTCTAAATTCTTGTCAAAGAGCATGTCAAAAGAGTCGCTGTATTCGTTTTTGGAAACCCGGACTGAAAATAGGGATTGGTGGCCCGCAAAACTTGGACTTGTAGCAGCTAGGGAGGACGTGACTAACTAATGCCTTAATAAGATTCATTAATTTTAATGTAGCTACGGCAGAAAGCACACATTGTGCCCTTGTTTTGTTGGAGGAAAACTTGAATCACTTCCGACTTCCACCTAGTTCAGCTTTGCCATACACACGCGCTTCATTAGCTTGTCATTAAAGTGACTGTGCATTCGCACAAACTAGTTGGATAAACTAAAAATCCAAAAATAGTTAAATAAATGTCAGGTGCCATTTACTTTTGACCTAGTAATAGGGATAGAGAGTAAAAAATTGAGACTACAAGAATAAGCATCTATGAGTAGTGTACATGGATTGGTATGAATTCGAGTACATAGCCAGATGGGAGGTATTTTACCTGCTAAAACGTTGCGCAACCCAATCGGCCACATTACTGTAGGTGTTTTTGAAGACTTTGCAGACCATACATCCCTTTACTGACCCAAAGACCTTATCTGCGGCATGTTTGGCAAAAGCATTCTATACTCTTGGTTTGAGATCGTCCCGCTGAAATGTTGTTTGCTCTCCTGCCGCCGTTGTCACCTAATGTTGCCTTTGTTGGTGAAAAGGGCGAGGCAAGCAAAAATAAAAGAACTGCTAATGCTACCACGAATGAGGAGCTTACCGCTTTGGGGACGACCTTCTTTTCTGGTTGTCAGCTGTGTGGCTTAATGACAATGTGATGGGCACTTAAATTCATTCTCTGCCACTGCGTGGGTGCATATGCGTATGGGAAGTAAACCTTATGATGTCCTTCACAGTTGGCGGGTGCCAAGGGCACAATGTTTGCGTAATCAGCTGTACGAGTGGATTAGCTTTCTGAGCAGCTGCAGTGTAGTTACGGCATGTAAAAATCACACGAAGCTGAAATAGTGCAATTTACTTCGACTCCCTTACCAAACGCTTACATGTTTTATAAGCAGCGCCAATCCTTAAAAGTTAAGAATCTTTGGCCTGTAATAGAACAGCTCACAAGAGTCTGCATACTGTGAGTAGTATGCGTTCAATCGTTAGGCTAGTTACATAGGGTTCGCTATTTAAATAATATAATTTCTGGTTATGAATATTTTTCAAAACATGCAATTTCGGTCTTCTGAGTAGTTCAGCGATGCCAATTCAAAAGTATTTCAAGATAAATAGAAGCATGTACATTTTATTTTCATAAGTGCACGCACTCACACAGTAGTATAGAACGATGTAGCGTGCCTTATGTTCACGTAAGGAATCACAAAGTAGACGTATGAAGCTGAGAGAGGTGCAAACTTTCCGTACTCTCCGGTGGTGTATGCTCTTCTAGTGGCAAATGCAAAGTAAGTGTGTGCCATTCTCAGATTCATTGTGCTAAATCGCCCACCCCTTCAGCAGTTGGTATGTTTCTTTCATGTCTTTTGCTGCTATGTCCCCTCTGAGCAGGTGAAGAATAAACGCCTCGTATTGCTTCACGCAATAAGAAGGCCCACGTCGAATCGCAATTTGAAGGTTACTAGTACTTAAGCAATGATGGCCAAGCAGTTTTGCAATGACAAGGTACAGGTGTTACAATCGAAATTGGAAAGTAAAGCAGCTCAAGACAAAGTAAACTGAAACAAATCAGGCTAGAAACATGGGAACCCACATTTGTCAATCAAATTTAATGTAATTTTTGTAGAAGAGCTAGCTGGGTTTCAAAAAGAAGTAAGTCAAATAAATCACAAGAGACGAAGCGCGGTGATGCAGGCATAAGGGAGGCAGCATCTTCGCTCGAAAATACCGACAAATAACAGAATAAGATGTTTATGGCAATTCGAAAGCCTCGTAATTAACTCAAACACCACGTGCTCAACTAAATATCCAAGATCTATGCAACCAGAGCCTAAAAACTTTATTAAATATAGCACACTAGCAGGAGGCAAATTATCATAACAAAAACTGCTGACCGAAGATAACTCTCAATTACTTGGTTATTTTATGACAAAACGTGGGAGAATGAAAGCAAGACAAGTATTTAAACATCCCACCTTAATGTTTTGGTAGCTTCCATGTTGACAGCTTGTGTATAATGGTTCCCCACGCACAATCTGCGCTCAGAAGAAGGATAATGTCTGTTTATTTACAAAACTATGACGATATAATTAAAGCATCTACAAAAGAAAACCCATTAAAGGCAGGTGAAAGTGGCTAGAGTAAGATCAAGGCTACGTTTTGAAGCAGAGGATTGTCACTCGCACCACTAAGTATCCTGATAAATTAGAGAGCCGTGAAGGGACGTGATGCCATTTGAGCCCAAAGCGGTGCTCAAAGGGCATCAGCCGCGAGTACTGTGTGTAGTTTTAAGCTTTTTGCAGGTAAGATGGAAAGCCCTTACACGTTATTGCTGTGCTACAACAACTCAGACCATGGATCAAGATACGCAGTGGTTGACGATTTTCGAACTTCCTTCCGGAAACACAAGGCCTGAAGCACCCAACATCAAGCAAAGGGAAGATACACGCATGGCAGTCTATCCCAACGTCCACTTGGAGGAATCAAAGGTCCAAAACGTGGCAAAACGATTCGGAATAGCTGAATTTTTCAGAAATGCATACAAAATAGCTAATGAAAGGGATGTAGGTGCTTACTAGACACTCTTCATAAAATCTAACAATTTCGCCACATTTATACTGATTAACGCACCTTTCTGATCTGCAATTCTTCCCATCTAATCAGTGACTGGGCGAAAATTTAAATGACAATTGGATGAAATGGCAGAAGGCAATCAGAACGTTAATCCGGTTACCTCGTTGTTAATCAAGACAGCCGTTAACAGTAGCAGTCTGCGCTTAGCGCTGGATGTAGTCCCGATTTGTGTGTGTGTGTGTGTGTGTAGATAGTCATTTGTACGGAGAGCTTCATTCACACTGCAGCTTGCTAGTGATATGCATGAATTGCACGAAGGCATTAGAGACGATCCTAGTCATAAAAGTTTCTGCCTCATCGAAACTGCAGTCATTAGTGAGACCGTGTAGAATCACCATCGTGGAGAAGGGCAAGAGCCAAAGCTTTCTTTGAAATCGCTAAATGTAGGAGCATAACTCGAAGCTGCTGTTAATATTGAGACAAAAATGCACCAACAATGACGTGAAGCAGAACCTCGTAGGTGTGTTAGTTGTCTGAGGAACCTCTTATGTTAAAATCTTGCCAATGAAGAGCTGGATGTCAGTGCGATTTCATTTTATTCTGCCCCTGAGCTGTCGCAAAGTAAGATGGTCCAGATGTGGTTGCATTGTGGAGCTCAGGAATAAAAAAGGACTTAAAATGCATTACGATCTCGCAAAATGAAGTGTTTTACTTGCAAAACGTTGATTTTTCTTCTACCAACCGAATCGGTACTGCATTAAGATCCTCTTCGTGTCCACATTTTAGAAAATATGCCTTTTTAAGACATTTTAATGCATTTGTGATCTGACCTGCCACGGGAAATAATTTCTGCCAACACATTAGCCTTCCTTATTTGATGAGGTTTAGCTGGAACAATGTAATCCATCGGCCATTTAATTAGCACTACGAGAAGCTTAAAATGTTGGAGAAAGACGTAAAACACAATAAACAAGTTGCCTCGCAGAGAGCAGACAGTCACCAAATTGTCTATTCAGCACTTCAATCTAGCCCATCGTCTTCCTTCACTTCTGCCTATGTATATGGCTGCGAAGTTGGACCACAGTGCAGTATAATTTTTTAAGCATCTTGGGTGAGACTTGCAAACCGGAATGCTGAAGTCAAAATGGAGTGGTTTGCACTGCCTGGAGATTCTGGATAATCAGACTGTCTACATTTAGCAAAATTTTTGTTTTGTAAATGCCTCGATTCAGTAACTCATTATGTTTTGCCCTAACCTGCAAAATTTCAAAGTGTTCAACAGCCGTTTTTCCTCAGAGGCCTCGAAATGACTGACGCCCACGTAGGAGAGGGCGAAACTAGTGTGTACTATCATACCCTATCTAGCGAATGTCTATCATTCACAAGTGCACAGGCTTGTTCACAAATTTACTGACAAATGCGACGGGGCAGGCCTGTTTTGAAAAATATCTAAAAATACATTGGACTTTGATGAAAGAACAAAGTGCCTAATAATTCCCGTAGATGCACAATTTCCTAGGGCCCACACCTTCGTCACTGCTATAAACTGAAGGAGAAACTCGTGAAGCTCTCATGGGATACTGGTATTTGTGTGAATTCTGTGTGCACTTCACAATGTCCACGAATAATCCTGAGCCCAGGAATTTGGGACTTGCCGAGCGTTAGGCAGTATCCTGCCCTTGATCGCACTAGTTAGATTAAAATGTGCAGAGAGCGAAAAGGAGGATTTCCTGGTTTGGGTCAGTAGTGGTGTCGAAATCTGTTTATCAAGCAAACTAAAGCGTAAACAAATGGAAGCCGACATTTTAGCACCAACGCTTCACTGGTAGTGATGAAGCTATGAGAAATAGGTGCGTAGAAGCGATTCGAGATTAAGAGGAGAGAACCCTGTTTTCTGCTTATTAATGTCCTTCTCACGTCAACTTATAATGCACTAAGTGCGCCTTAAGTCAAAACGTTTCTTAATGCAGTAAGTGGAGAATCAGCATGTCACGTTGGTTGAAACTGCAGATGAAATGGCAGGGTTCACTGGGAACCTATGCTAGGCTCGGCCTTGCAAACAATGTTCACACATAATTAGTTTGTAACTTAATTAGTAGAATTCACACCAATCGCTCCAAACCACTTCAGGTGTGAGGAACAAACAGACAAAGAGGAAAAGACGTACCGACAGAGTAAGTCTGTTTAAGCGATGGTCTTTGCATGCGACAGGTAAATCCAGTCGTGAATCCATGAAATGTCACCACGTTCGGGAGCAGGAGTGTGAGTATCCAAGTAAGCGATGCTGGTAGAAACATTACTGTTAATCTGATAGAAGTATCTGCGGAGGTATTTGTGCTTATGGAACCTATGTTTATAGCATTTATATACGGCAATTCAATTTTTTACTTAGGGCTAACCCATATTGAAGGAGCACATTTTGGCAAAGAGAGCTTAAGTGACACAAGCATGCAGGGCTGCGTTGTATTTGTTCGTTTAAATGCAGAATCGGTGGGAATTACACCGTAGCGTCTTATTTCATCCAGTGATTGCTTGCACTTGCTTTCTTGTTACCTTATAAAATTAAAGCTTAGTCAACAATAAAAGCATCTAGGTTGACATGGAAAATTGGTAATGCACTAATGTTTACCTTCAAATAGCTCAACGTTCCTGTGACCGGAAATAATCCAAACTGAAAATCCGATGCAATTTTCATTCTATAAAAGCTTCAACCAAGGGCATAAAGCAACAACCTTTTTCTCCCTCTTTTGACCCCAAAACTATTCAGAGATGAGACTCAGTGTCCTGCTTCCTTATGCAATTCCTTGCGGCATTTCACGTTTCAAATTCCAGGAACACTATCAGATAGCTCTGCACAGTGCTGTGGTGCATCATTCTGCATTTCTTTCTTTCACCTATCTCTTCTTGAAGTGATCGACTGATTTTACTAATCTAGTTACCTGATTGAGTAAACCAAGAAGTAACCAACCTAATAAAAGGAGTTTGAGTCCTTTTGAATGGCGCACTAGAGGAGGTCAACCATCATTTTCTTTGTTATGCGATTTACACTAGGTACCAGGTTTGATAACTGAAAATGGAGCACACAACTGCAGTAAAGAAGGAAGTGGATGCAACTGGACGGGTAGATGAGCAAAGAAAGAGGAACAGGTGGCATAACTTACTCCTAATTTCTGCGATATCTATCTGTTTTGGCCTTCTGACGTCTCTAAACAGCGGGTCAGGAGGTTAGAGTGATGGGGACATAAGGCTAAAAACAAGGAGAAAACGAAGCGCGATTAACAGAGTTATAAGGATGAATTCATGAAGAATGAGCATTCGTGGACGACACAAGACACATGTGAGCATGCCAGACTCTTTGTTGCATGATAGATCAGCTTGAATCAGGTGCTGTCTCTCAGCGCCGCCTAGTGTGGGCTTTAGACGACATTTCTCCTAGGCGGTTCTGTAAGAGTAGACACAATTTTCCTTTGTTTTTTGCCTTGAGACGGACTACTGATACCAGTGTGCTTGGGATAAATGCGCTGCCTTGTCTGGACTGCTTGCTCCCAGCTTTTACCTCTGATGTTTCCTTTTAGAAGGACGCCTTTCGGGTAGTTATGGGCAGTAGAGGCAGTGCAAGCTATGAATTGAGTAAAGAAATTAGTGACTAACTAATGATTGCCTCGGAGCTATAGAAGGTATGCTTTTGTTGCTTATTTTCTAATCACATGCCTGGACTATTTGTTGTCTTGCACCAGAGAGGACAACGACGGTGATTGAATCGCAAAAGAACAGTTGGGCGAGAGGTGAAGATGGAAAATGGCCATTGTTAGATGTTTCTAAACAGTGCT
The DNA here is from genome assembly GCA_036345935.2 of Taenia hydatigena. NCBI lineage: Eukaryota > Metazoa > Platyhelminthes > Cestoda > Cyclophyllidea > Taeniidae > Taenia > Taenia hydatigena. The sequence goes on along the minus strand of JADWOT020001752.1, from coordinate 839 downwards.
GGAGCACTACATACCCCATTCCCTGCCCTCTTTCTCTTGCATCTTCCTAAAAGCCTTCGTTTACCCATTGCATCGACCATGTATTCCAGTGAAGCATAGAGAAATTGACTGTGTGGAAGGAATATAAGTTTCTATCAAGCGGCACACTCAAAGATGCTACTCATAATTTACCCTAACAAGTGAAATACACTAGAATCAATTATGACAATGCCGAAACTACGACGTACATAAATAAGGTTAGTAGGGAGATTAAGACTAAGTAGTAGAGGAGGAGAGGGTAGTAGCAGAGCTACCTCTAATTATTACGATTTTATCTTTGTTGGCCTATTGACGTCTTTCAAACAACGGAGTGGGAAGTTGGGATTGGGAGGGAGGCGATGGAGGTGAAGGATGGGAAGCGGACTGAAGATGAGTAGCTAACAAAGCAGGACCAAGGCTCTGACAGAGAACTAGGTGGTGGATTCGATGAGAACATGGGAAGCAAGATGAAACGTGGAAGGTGGTGGAATGCGAGTGCGAGTATCTCTGGTGGTTAGTTGTGTGATTCATCACTTCTGACTGGATCAGTGGCACATGTTGTTAGGTGGCTTCTTGGGAGTAGGCGTCACTTGCCATTGTGCTTCTGCACTTTGGCCGAGTTCTGTACGCCATTGTGTATGTAAGTGAGGTGGAAGAGGGGGAGTAGGTCTGCTAGTACCGATGTGCTTAGGTCGAAATGCGCCGCTCTGCCTTGGTAAAGTACGCCGGCTGATTGTTGTTTAACAGAAGCAGCGTTGGTCTATTACTTTGTTACTAGGAGACCGCTCCCTTAAGAAAATTAGGCACTAACTTCTACTTTT
>JADWOT020000749.1:0-26000 GCA_036345935.2 Taenia hydatigena | reverse complement strand
AATCAGATACGATCGCTGTAATGTGAGGTCTTTTGATACTGCTCTAAGTGATGCAGGTCCGACAGAAGTCTAGCGTTTCTGTGGTAGGCGAGGGCTACAAGCATGGTTTGCTTGATGCTCCTACCGTCTTTCTGGCTCTCATGATCCAACCGCTGCTGCCACTTTTGAGATGCTGCTTGTATAAATGAATCTGGAATCATTAAAGGCTTGCTAAACGAGCTCATCTCTCCGGCTGAGGACCTAAAATAAGGTGCCAGAAACCTCTCGTATGTATGGCCGTGTTATAATTAGTATTCTGTGTGTTTCTCCAATAATGTTTAGCAAATTTGCTCAAAATTATCGTATTCTTTATGCCGCCACCTTCTTCTACTAAGGGGAGTCTGCAGGACATTGCGTTTGCGTTGCCATGCTCATTTTCTATTTTTAATGAGCTGTCAAGTCATATTGCTACAATTACTCGTACCAGTGTGCAATCGAATGGTCCATCTCCTTCATTGCTTGTAACCAAGTCAGCGCTTGATACTCTGTTCTTGCTACGAAAAGTCCTGCTTTCAGGCAGTATTTGAAGTGTCTAACCATTGTACTGATGACGAACAGTTTACCCCAATACGCCTTAGCACGACACTGCACCCGACGAATGTCTGATTAACATCCAAATGACCAAAGACGAGACAGAGTGCTGAACAAACGACACACGTGCAAAGTTTTGTGCTGAATATTTTCATTTCTGTCTGAAACAGTAGTGGCAAGCGTTTAGTTTAACTATAAACAACTTGCCGATTCCTCCATTATTCACATGCAACACCACCAAAATTCATGCCAGCAGTGTGTCAGATCCTCTGCCCATGCCTAGTACGAGAAGGTTGATACCTATGAGACTCCTTCATGGTCTTAGACGAAATGACGGATTGATAGCGTAGTAGTAGAGTGCTGTAGAACTAACTGTGCCGGGATCGAGGGATTGAAGTTGTGTTCCTGACCGCCGCCTACAATGTACCTTTAAAAAGGCGTAAGCATTAAAATATTGTTTTTTTTTAAGATAACAAGAAGAGAATTAGCATCATGCATAAAAATTGTTAGTCAGCATCGAAAACTTGGAGGAGGATTTACTATTAACTGATCTGTGACATAAAAAAACCATTAGGACTATAACGTTGTGCTTCTATGATAACCGTTTTAAATAGCACTTTTGTAATGAGAACTCCTCTTTACTTTTTCCTCTCTCGGTGGCTTTTGTGGTCAGATAGTTATCAACTCTCTGTAATCATTTTGCTTAGAATTGTTTTTCGGCAAAGGAATCTGCAACATCTCGGTGACGAGGCGAAGATGCCCTTTACCCCTTGGATTTTGCATCATTAAAAGTGAAAATCATTTGGCTCGTAGCGTCTAATTTATGTTTTAAGTTTGTTGGAGCGTACTCGACGAATGCTGTCCTTTTGTAAGTGCCACCGAGCTCCGAGAGGGCTGAGCTGTGCCGCCACGCCAATTCGCTGAGTGGGAGGTACTGACAATTTTCTATTGGGAGTCGCACAGTCGTCGTTCAGTGATTCCGCCGTGTGTTTTGTAAGGCGTTGCCCCGTTTCGCGGACTTCTTTGCCGCGCGTCCGCACAGGAGATATGAATTATTGACGACGTGGGCGACGAATCGCCTTGACCTGGCGCAAATCCTTCTGCCAGTTCCATGTGGCCTGTCGATTTCAGTCAGAAATAAGAGAGGAAGCAGAGAAGCCGCAGGAAGTAAAAAAAGGTTTAATATAGCGAAATGAGTTGGTTGATGTGGAAGTGATGGAATGTTGGTGAAAAGTTCAGTTTAAATTAATAAGGCAACTAACTGGCCATAAAACGAACGCTCAAAGGAGGTCTTACTTCACCCAAGATAGAACTATCGACTTGGTTGGCTTGAAGGACAACTTTGAAGGAGAGGATGGGATGAATATACCTTTGCACTCACATACAAACAGGCACGCACACAGACAATCCTACATGTTTTCGGGGACACTGATGAAGACGACTCTCCAAAGGACGAAGATAAAAACAGGCAATGACACGCGCAAACTGGTGCAAGCACAAATGCACAATGGAAAAGGAGCAGGTGGTTCGTCGAAGGCAGAAAGCGCACGTTCTTATTCGTTAACATAGAGCGCCAGGTAGAGGAATTTCGCATAGAGAGAAGAAAAGAATTGGGCAGCATGATGATGGGGTGGGAGTTGGACGCGTCTACGAATTATGAGGTGTGAAGTATGAGTAGTAGTTGGTGAGGTTTGCTAACCGCTATTGTGCTCCCTGATGCAAGGCAGCAATTGGCCTTGGCATGAAACTAAAGTGAACGGCAGAAACGCATCTTCGCTGGCGCCATAGTAATCGCAAGGGGTGAGTTGCCAATGCATAATAGCCGTCCCCTCAAAAAAAGCCGATAGCAAGCAGTCACAATGAGGCAGGGCATTTAAGTCAAAACGCATTAGTATCGGTGGTTCTTCTCATTCTCTTCCTCCTCCTTTGCATGCAATACGATGCACATAACTTAATCAAGTCACGAAAGCACAAAAGTGAGTGACGCCTTTTTCCTCAAAACCACCTACAAGTAGTACTGTCTAAAATTTAAACCAGACGGCACTAGGCGAATCCACACGACACGTGTTGCAATCAATTCGCACGTGTCAGGTTCAAATTGGTCTACCACACGACAAACTGCCAGACATGCTGTCCTGCGTGTTGCACGCTTACATTCATTCATCTTGCTTCGCCATGCTGCCATTCTTGCCATTCAGTTATTCGTCGGTGCCTCTCACCTACCTCGTTTTATCTTTGTCTCCGGTCTTATTTGAATCCTTCACTAACGTCTCAACACTCTCTCTCTTCATCATTCCACACCTTTCAATTCTTCCTTTCGGAAACGTCGAAGAAATTAGGGGTGACTTTTGGCGCCAACACCCCTTCCTTCACCTGTGCCACCTTCTTCTGTCCTCAAGATTTACTTGCACGCGCCTATTCAATATATTTTTACATCCAGTATCCAGCACAACTCACACGTAAAGGGAGCTATGACTAACCACTTCACTTGTCATTTGGACGGTTTCTTCAAATTTTACCTAGTCACGCGCCTAGATGAGTAAGCAATTAAATCAGTTCAGAAATAAATGGTAGAAATATAGAAAGTAATAGAAAGGGCTACACCGCAGCAATGTAAGGAGTCATCCTACAGAGTCCATTTCCAATCCTCTTCTGTCCATCTCCATCCTTACTCCCTCCATTCTAGCGACTTCTCATCTCTTCATCTCTATCCCGAACTTACTCTTACAATTTGGTAGGAGAACTGCAGCGAGTAACTACTAAGTGGTTTAGGCTGTCAGATTATAATTCTGATCGATTCTAGATCTAAATAAACAGTTTGTGACGTAGCTCTATATACTTGCATTATTTTATCTGTTTGCCAAAATAGGCTGCATAACTTGAGGAATATTGCAGCTGCCAGCGATGAAAGAAACAGCTGAGTACAAATTGTCATAATTATAAATGAACAACCAAGAACATAGGTTCCAACGATGTACTCAGGCTGTCACTTTTCGCTTTAAAATCACTAGCATTCCATTGCGATCATTCCTAAGCATTAAATGTCGTACAATTGAACAGCTCTATTTGACATCACCACGTTTGCCCTTTGACAGCATGCCATCTCAGACTATCCTAGAAATTACAACTTATTATTCAAGTCAACTTGGACTTACCAAAACCTAGCCTAAGCCATTAGGCATGGTTTATGCACTCACTAACCTCTCGACACAAAAGCGGTGCGGTAAACAACCACCTTTATTTAATAATTCCCTCTTAGCAAAAAGTAGCTGCTGCATTCGTACCACAATCTGGAGACCCTTCTAGCGTATTACAATGGACCACCTCACCTCACGCACCTCGGCCACGTCGATCAACAAGCAAATTTACCATCACCTGCGCAAACTCAATACCCATGTTCCATTGTTTGCGAAGAAGCACATACAAATAAGTAACATTTTAAAATTTGCTAATGATGAAAAATGAACAGAAATACACACCATTGCGGAGACATCATCACAACTTGGAGAGGGGGACGTAGGCATTAGGAACAATGATGACTCAGGATCTACAGGGTTTCGTGCTGTTCCGCATTAAAGTGCTGCCAGAAGACATATCAAATCATTCCAGTGTCTCCTTTCCCTCTTGACGCGTGGTCTTCACGGACTTCACGATGGTAGCGGTGTTTCCACACCAATAAATAACACTTATAATCCGCTTTGGACAGCGGACCTCTCGTCTGCATTCCATTTACACATCATCGGCACTTGAACCTACAAAACGAAAACAGCAAGCATGGGCTGGGAAAAGCCTTGACAAACAAAAGGAAATAAGGTCTAGATAGAAGTACTGGTTCTACATCTGCATGAGCAATTATAGTGCAGCAGTATCACATAAAGTAGCAAGTACTAGATCAGGCTATACACGGAATAGACATCATTTATCAAGAATGGCACAGACCAGTGCCAGTGCCTGTGAACACCAAGGTGAGGTGGTAGACAAAGTTTCTTGCGAAAGGCGTCTACAATCTTGGATACTCGTACCAGCAAGAGGCGCCAACCTAGTCAGCAATCAGACACTTGAGAGGTGTAGACGTCTATCGGTCAGTGGCTATCCCGAAAATGTTGGTTTTCAGCTCACCCGCATAGTGGTAATTCCTGAGACCCTTTATTTGTTAAGTAAAGCTCACAATTCCCAGTGTCTGCATTCTTTTAAAAAAAAAGTTACAACTGGGAGTGAAAACCACAGGGACTATTACGAAAAAAAGTAGTACAAATCGAGAACTCGCCCAGGGAATAGGACAAAGAACAACCATTACAAATAAGGCGCGCAAGATTTACTCAAAATTACCTCCCCCTAAGAATGTCAAGCAATTATGGGCACAAGGCAAAGGCAACACAGAAAAAAAGAATTCACAACAGAACGTAAGGCTGGATCGACAAGAACTGCTTAATTTTAGAGGTAGAAAGCTAAAAGAAATAAAAAAGAAAGTTTTAACCTATTAACGAGTTGAGTATAAGCTTGGAGACGAAAAAGGTGCTTGCCGAAACAAATGACAGAAATAAAATGTCTGATTGTTCCACGGAAAGGTAAGATTTCGCACGAAAAAAAAAATTCGTAGTGATCAAATGAAATAATGCAGGAAGGCGGTCTAGCAGAATCATTGCAAAACTTATGATTTCATAAATGAAGTCAACTTACTTAACTTTACACGCAATAATTGAATTCGAGACACAAAAACCCTAGCGTTCTACCAAGAGTCTGTAAATGGATTGATGTCTACTCTTCGCAAGCTAACCAAAGGCAAGACACTCCACCTTGCTAAATACTCGCCTTTTAACTACTTTTCAAAAGCATTAGGTTTTACGAGGAAATTGCAGAAAAACGAAGAGAATCAGCAAAAAGATAGTGCCAACTGAATAACGGGAATAACAAATTGTTCGCTTTCAATAAACATCCTCAAAACTACCTAAAAAAGACGTTGCTTAACCAAAATCTCGCGAAGCACTAAGCATGGGCAAATAGAAAACGCACGAAAAGTGCAGAAAACAGCACAATTGAATTATTAATCATTCTAACGATAATAAGAGAGCATCCCATGCTAAAAGAAAGAAGTAACTCTATGCCTACTAACAAAAAACAAGAACGATGGCACAGTGAGAAGAAACAATAGCGTGTCAAGCACACGATGATGAGTCCCAAGCCTAGTGCAATGGACACAGTTCAACGTAATGATCACTGATTGGGTCCAGCAACACCGTGGATTGACACTGACCGGTTTATAGATGCCCTGGCGATTAATAATGCGACTCCCAAGAGAGATGCAGATTGACAATACTAATACCCGGTTATGGATCCCGTGGCCATGTGGATTAGTCTAGATCGATAGATATAACAATGACGTTGAGGCACGCAGCTCTTTTGCTTGCGCTTGACGATTTTAAACACCCAACCATCCAATACCGTCTCGCGCAACCCCCTACTTGAAGACCAAGTCTTGTGCAACAGATAATATGCGTGCTCGTTAGAGCAGCCATTCCCCGCGCTTTGTAGGGAAGTGGATTCAGGGGCACACCAAAAGCCATCGGCACAGTTCTGCGCTAACGCGACCCACTTCACTTCAGCGTCCACGGGTGCCTAGTACGGCCTAGCTAGCCTTTCAGCATTGCTGTATCTCATTTTCGGCAGCACTTGCATTCTTGCAGCCACGGTACTTGACACCTTCCCACCTCCCTTACCTTCAACCGGCAAATTGAGTAATCTACCAACGTAAAATTAATGTTTTTTACCTCCCCCCAGTAGCTTTGCATTCTTATGACTAAAGTGCGTTCTAACATCGTAGCCATTCATTGTCCACTATCTGAATCCTTTCTGTGAACACTGTAGACAGGTCCGTCTCGATCAGTCTCATAGGCCTACCGCATGCTGCCCAAATTGACCCCACACGTTTTGCAGGTCGGGATAGGGGCAGAAGAACAGGTCGATAGCCGAGAAAACCGACAGATGAGCAGGTATATGAGTGGGTCAACAGATGGAGAGATTAGGATATACGAAATGGCGACCCTAGCTCTACCGCCTCACCTAGTCTCTGCCTCTACAGCTCTACTAACTGACCAAACAAGTGAATAAAAAGGGACAGAGACGCAAATAAACAATAAAATAATTCCAGTAATTGCCAATGTAATCGTCTCAAAACAACACCCATAATAGGTGTAATGGTGGAAAAGGCTACCATGAGTAGAGGGGAAGGCGGGGACAAGACGATACTTACGACGGCTGTCATGCTCAGGTTCTCATCACCGCCCATATACCACGGAAAAGGCGGCGCACCACAAAAAAGCACTCGTGTGACTGACACAAAGCCAATTATTGTCACGGCACTAGGATGCAAACTGGACCACACCAGGCCTTTGCACATGTCTGTGTAGGACTTGTCAGCTCAACATCAGACGTCGCATTAAAAAAGGGACGCGACAAACGCTGAGATAGAGTTGGAGACTCGCGAGCACCTAACACTTACCTTTATATCTTGGGCATGTCAATGCCGATGACACCTCCCTCCCCCGCATTACCTAGTGCACTTATAGCTCCACTGCATCGGACACAAGTATGGAAGTACTCCAAGTCAACTAGCGCCATGAGTGATAGGCCAGTCATGCGCGCGCATGTGCTTCAAATGGTAGAACAAGTACCGTGCTTAACTAAGCCAAATGGACATGGCGAGGCATTCCATTCCTTTCCACTATGACCAACTTCCACCTTAATCATTGGTAGCAGCAACAATGCAATCATAATGAAGCAACGTTTTGCAAAAACACTCGGTACGAGGGCATCACGAAGGCGTTAATTTTGGCAACTCCGACAATCAGATGCTCCGACAAGAATGAAGCGATTCCAACAAGACCAATCACACCAGGCAGGACTGTATGAATGTTCCAACGCCACAGGAGAGAAGGTCCACAAACAGCGAAGTAAACAGATCTCCTCTCCTTCGCCTGTCTATCCACCCAAACCTCCACCAGCCAATTAACCCAATCAACAGATAAGTAAAAATGACGCAAGTAAAGAAATGGATGAAGCTTAACGCTTGCCAGTGCATATTTGCCTGTGTCCTGGGGGACATCCGCTGACTATAAGCCGTCAGGAATATTAACCCAGCTAACCTATGGGAAACGCCAAATTTGCATTTTGCCTGTCTCCGCGGCACTTTAGCCAACTATCAGCCCCACAGAAAAACGGCTAAAGCCAAGGCCGGTCACCACTATGACTAAAGGGAGAGCGAAGATTACGCCAAAACTACTACATCGCTACAGCAGAAGGAGCGAACAAACCGAGGCAATCAGTGGGTTGCCTTCCAAGTCATCTTCGTGACAATACGTTCCCAATAACCTCTTCATTCATAAGCATTTCGGAGGCAGACATCCCGAGATTTTTTTTGACAATAATAAACGCGCACAGTCCGATGGTTTACAGAAGGAGCACTAATCAGGCAGATTCGAATAACAACGGCCGAAGAAATGAACGGGATTGCTTAACAATCAGCAAAAATTGAGTGCGCCTAAAAGTGTACATTCAATTACGAGATGGTCCTCCTCAAATCCGCTAAACAGTAAGAAGAAGTAGGGCAGCATCATGCTTTCTGACGACAAGTAGATTAATTGGAACCTACTCACTTAATACAACTGTGCGTAGTGTCTATACTACTGCTCCGGATGCGAAAGAACACTTATTCGGAACTGATAATTACAGTCCATCGCAGATGCCCACACGTACAATGAAGCAAACTGCCGTATCCCTACCCATCAGCATCCAGTACACTCAATCCGATAACTACGAATCTACACACTTTGTAATGAACACAGGCAACTTGTCCCAATCAAAATTCTCAAAAAGCACATGCATATTAATTAACACGCTAGACACAGCCTTTCCTGGTTAGATTAGAATTGGGAAAACGAGTAATAGTCCAAAGCATGCCATCTATCCTTCCGAACGGAAAACGATGACAAGATGGATATAGTGGACAAATTCAGCCAGTGGCACGACCAGATGTCAATGAGCGCAAAAGTTAGAACTAACAATATTTAAAATATACCAGTGCTGAGTGAAAGTACTTAAACAGCTGGTGGCAGCAAACAAGCTGAACAAGTGGAGAATGAAAAAAAATAAGAGACAGTTATTCCTAAGCCGGCATTAGATTCCCATAGAACAGACAGTGACTGTGGCCAACGCAAAAAAAACTACACCTCGCACTCAGGCGCCACACCTCATCAAAGTTGACAAAGCGGCAAGTAGCGTGCATGAATAGGGGCTTTTCAAATGTACATAAATGTGCATTGATACGTACCTCTTAATAGGCGAGTCACTTCCTCCATGCATCCACAATCATCACACTCATTGACGTGGCCCTTTTTGCCCACCGCGTCATAAAGCAGAAGCCATGGTCACTGCACCGCTTGCACCCTACTTCGCGACAGACTTCCAACAGTTTCGACAAAATTTTATCAGCGAACGCTGACTACCAAAACGCCCTTCAGCGGCAGCACAGCCCCAACGAAGTACCTGTCCTTTGCAGGCTCGGAAGAAACATAGCTGATGTGCTGCTTCATTTGTCAGTCGTCTCCATTTTGCGCGGTAAAATTCGATGTTTGCATCCACCCGTCACCCGAGCCACCAAATATTCCATTTGGAGAACATCCTCGAATCTACAGAAACAAACTAGGACTTAAAGAAACAATTTAAATCAAGGCAGCAGATTAATACGCTGTGCGACGATGGGGTAGGTTGCACGTTAACGCCTCAGTCGCGGAAGAACCTTTACGACTTTGGCTTAGACTTGTTCCGATCGGGTCTACTAAAGTTAAAGGAGACGACATTCAGTTCCCTAGTGGAGAAGAACATACTCAAGTACCCTTTCGGAGCGCACCGCAGCTATATCTGCGTCCAATGAACACGATAAATTCGACCAATATGGTTACTGTAACAATTTGGAAAATGTAGCTGTCATATTGCATTTGTGAATAGACTTCGGGAAAAGGATGCGCAACGGATTCATTGAGGTATAGCACAGATCACACCAACCTCTAGGTCGGAGTAGAGAGTAAGAGAGAACTCAAACATTAAATTCTGCATTCTTTTCAGCAATCCCTTGGGGCACATTAGATGCACCACCACAGACAGACACATTCTTGCCATTCTTAAGATTCGGACCATCATTGACCTCACGTGAAGTCCAAAGCGAAACAGTTTCTTTCCTTCCAGAATTAACGGAGCTTATCCACCCAAAATAATGCCGCAATTAAAACGCGACGCACCCACCATATCGGCAGGCAATATACTAAACACGACCGATGACCTCGAACCTGCCAAACTTGAAGGAACACTTTCGAGCAAATATCTTTCAATCTTAAGAATTCTTGAAAACACACAAAACACACCATCAAGCTTGGCCTTAGAACAACCGCTAAAATTGATCTTTGCGAGCGCATAAAAACCAAATTCAGTTCATCTTCGACAATTAATTGTTTGAAAATTGCATCCCATTATAGAAAGCATTATACGTCATGCAAACTTGCCAGCGTTCATTCTAAAAAAGGTGTCAGAACGTTACGCACCACATGTGAGAATCTGAGCGCTATCCTTGAGTAGACTGGTTATCTTGTTACAAACCTATTAATTTAGATGACAGGGGATCGACACAACCCTTATGGGTGGTGAAAGGGTGGCCTCTGTCGACATAATTATTACACAAGGAATAGGGATTTAGCGAGCTTCCCGGTTGGCTCCTCGTCTTCTGCCTCAAAATGCTTTGGACTTTATTGCAATCCTAAGTTGCTCTGGCCACTATCTTCATCACTAGGTGCGCTATGACTGCCTCTACGTCTCCCCAAGTCCCATTTCAACAACAAAAGTACTGCACAAATCCTTCGTCTTACTGGCCCCTTCTTTGGTACTGCCCTTGTTGAATGCTTTTCTTCTAGTCATTATAGTTCGAACTTTGTTTTCGCATCTGATCAGTGGTGCACCTATGCAGTCACAGGTGCAATATTAAGCGAGTGATGGCTATAAACCTGGCAATGCGATGTGGACAAAACAATTGATAGGCGTTAGAACGTTTCCATATGGCGTGAACTATGAATGCTACAATGGGCGGAAGCAGGTACGACATTAAATCGCGCAGTATCCTCGCTTCCTCCTCCTCCTTCTCCTGAAAATTAACAACCACGCCCCAGCAATAAGTCACCTCGCTCAGCGCTCACAAATGTGGACCTCATGAAAAACCAATGCACCGTATGAAGGCTCATAATAATATAGCCTCACATCGACTTCGTCGCAAACCGTACCGTTGTTGTTGTTGTTGCTGCCAAAGGTCTCAAAGCAAGCAGTGATGCAATTGTGAGCCTATGATAAGATCTCCCTCAACTCGCACAACACACTGTCCCGTGGGGGAGTACTCACCAAGTTACCGTTCTCCTCTCCCTTCGCTTTCGCCCGCCAGCCGCCTGCCTGACGCCCACACATCCGCGCACGCCGCACCCAGCCTTCCAAGGACACAGCCGCGCTGCCTGCCTGCTTATGGCCTGCATGAAAGAATAATCCACAATGATGAGGAGAAGGAGGAGCAAGCGAACTCTCGGTCGCATTCATTGCTCCTCTAATAGTTGCTTTGACGCCACAGCTGCCGCCATCGACAAGGACGAGTTCGGAGGCCTTTGGTGTAGTCTCGGTAGCCTTCCATGAATCGGCTTCTACGTCCGCATCCCCCCTTGCCACTACTGCCACCGTCAACAACAACAATGCGTGTTATCGATGACAGGCAGCCTGATGAGTCTGTGATTAACGACGACGTTGAGAAGCGCCACGGGGCCAGCGTTGCGAACAGCAGCGGCGAGGCAGCCAGTATTGGTCAGAAGCCAACTATTACAACACACAAGTATCACACTTACAAGTTTGGCGCACAAAATTGACACCTAATGCTACTCACTCAAGTCTTTATGCCTATCACATAATAATGCTCCAGAGGAAATAAAAATTTCCTTTCGCCGTATTTTGGACCCGCAACCACTTTGGTACCACGTAAAGCCAAGGGCTCGGTAACTTCCCTCCCAGCAAACGAGGCCTCATTCACCACAATATCATTCCTTCCCTATTCAAATAATCCCCACCTACCTACCTGCCCACCTACAATACCGCCACGACAACTTCAATCGACCCCCTCCACTCCATTGTTCATCATAACGAACGAACGCAAAAAAGTGCTCCCATCCAACAGCCAACCAAAACTCGGCAAATTCTCTCTCGCGAACCTCATTAACAAAAAAGAGATCTCCATGCACGCACACACGTTTGCGGAACTAAAAACGAATTCTAGACGATCTTGAAAATATCAGTGCGCATGGGTCTACGTGCAATAAAAAAAATCAGCAGACAGTAAGACAAGGAATACACACTGCGAACTAGGAAGCTAAAAACACGCAGACACGCACTAAAATTCACGAAAAGAAGGCCCGCCTGGAGTAGGTTTGGAACAAAAACTATGGAACACTTCTCCTACTCCTCCCCATCTTTTCAGTGTTGACACAATCGCCAACACAACTGATCAACGTGACAATAAGCTCGCTTCCCTCTTCCAACCCACCAGTGCTACACTCCAGTTGGCCGGCCGAGCTTGCAACCATGCCATTCGCACCCAATGCTTGTGTCCAGCTAAACAAAAGGTCACATCTACCGCTGTCACCGCTATTGTCCATGCATCCAAGATGGAGACCTCTCCGCCAATGACTCCGTAAGCTTGCATTGCCTACCATTCCACAAACTCATAAAATGTTATCTCGCCACCGCCACCACAGTAATTTTGTAGTATCTGGAAAGGGGGAAAGCAAACAATGGAAGAGCCGATGTGTGAATGTCCAACGCGCCGCAAAGCTAACGCCTCCGAACATAACTTCTAATAGGAAAAAAAGCACCTTAACAAGCAAACATTTAAGACTGCTACAAAGTACAGTCTGCAAAGTGATGCAAAAGCTCCCCACCGGTCACTCCATCGCTTCTGCTAAGTCCGCCTCACCCAGACGTCAACTCATGCCGTCAAAGCTGAACCTACCATTAAGCCATCACCGAGGGCCTCTACACAACATCAACACAGAAATAACCCGTCCCCAAATCAATGAGCAGTAGAGCCGTTAAGTGTCCCACGCCCTCCACATATAATGTGCGCTCCACCAACACGGACCTAATGGTAATGGGAACAACGCACCTTTTACCACACAAAGTACGAAAGAGCCCACGGATAAATGATGAAAGCATGCTTCTACCCTAAATGAGAACGCACATCAAATCTGTAGATACACACGAAAGACAGTAGAATTCACATACAGCAATCCCATCTTACCTGAGGAACGTGTAAAGTGATAGCGAAGGCAAGAGTCACACTCATTGCCGGCGGATGATACTCCCATTCTTGGCAAAGGAAGAAGTCTTGACAGGAACTACAGCTACCTCTTTGGCGTCTATTTCAGCATGTAAACAGATAAAGAGAATGCGTTGAAAGTCACGTAGATATAAAAAAATGCTTATTAGCAAGAAAGTAATGAAGAGGCACCAAGTACCCAGTTAAACGAAAACACTTCTCAACAAAATTACGACCCACTGATCAAAGTTCACAATCATTAAGGAGCAAACCAATTAGCGAACCTCCAAAACAATTTTAATTTATCATACAAAGCATTGTACGGAGAGAAATGAACGTAACTAGACCCAGCAGTTGGGAAACAAAACGTCTTAACAGTCGCATTATGAAACCGCGTTTATTCTAGCAAGTAGACCTATAATGGAAGCCAATCGGCACGCAAAAGACATAATAACAACTAACGAACCAAAACTAATAAAAAAGTGCCCACTACTTACTAGATTCCCAACTTATTGGAGCAAGTCAAGCCCCACTAACCGAAAACAATGGTCACCAAAATGTACACCACTTACGTACTTCACGTACAAATCTGGCCAATCACTTTATCCTTTGCCCGGTAAAACAAATGAACTTTTAATTTATGTGTGTCTTTAATAAGTCAAAGGTCTTTACAAATACCTAGCTTTTTTGAATTTTATCGAAAATTTAGAATAGGAAAATACAAGTATCATTTGCATATTTGTCAGATGTAAGTAAGAAAATTAGTAACAAAAGCTAAATGTAACAACGCTTTTGTAATACTTCGTTCGTTTGAACTTCCGATTTTTGGTCAGGGTCACAGAGGTAACCATATTACTCTAGCTGCTTAGGTCGGTCTCCGGACTATGCCAGCAGCTTATTTCCCTTTGTCTTTTGAATACATATAATCTGCCCTAGTATTTTGCCTTCTTTTTCCTTCAAGGAGGCCTTAGGACGATACAGCCTTAAAATAACATTACAAGAGTCATAAACTAGTAATATATGCAATGTGGCTAACAACTCAGCGTTTGCTTTGACTTTTCGCCTGTATATCTTAACGATTATTAAGTTTATTTTTTTTGCAACTAAGCCGATTTATATGATTCGATGTTGCTTTGAGTTATTTCGGTGGTTTTTATGAATTTTAACAGGAGCTCAAATAGCCCTGTCACCCGAGTCCTGATACACAGGCAAGTGACTCGCACAGTATCTGCGACGCCGCCAGACGTCCACTGAACTTTAAGAAGAAAATCGGGAAAGGAAAGAGCAGAATTATAAATATAACCTATGGCAAACAAGGATTGTAGTACTTTGTTTGTTGGAACTACCGGTATCGGTGAAGGTCACAGGAGTGGCCGTAATACCCTAGCTGCGTGGGATGGCCTCCGGGCCATGCCATCAGCCTATTTCCCTCTGTCCGGTGAACGTATATATTCTACTTTAGCATTCTGCCTTCTTTTGCCTTCGAGGGAACCTTGGAACGCTACATTTTTGGCAGCAGAAAGCGAATCCGACTCTATGGGGTTTCTATCCCGATCTCTGTCGCCTGTGGCATGTTGCAGCGGTGCGAAAGAAGTGCTTGTGCTACGGATGGGCCAAGAACGACGTCCGCTTCCGGCATCTGCCCCTTTTCCGTGTTCTACAAGAAAGCTATTAACTACCGAAGCGACACTGGCCATGAACCACTTAAGAGGTTTCGTTTCGAAGATTACCTCCAATATACTTGCCTAAGAAGATCGATGTTCTAACGCCCCCCCCTACGCACATGCTGATGGTCGGCAGAACCTCTTATTCTGAGCTTTGCTCTCAAGCCAAACGAAACTTGAAGTCCAATGTACTGCCAAGAAAGGTCACTGACGTTGGTGTCAAGCATCGCCTCAATCACGTCAAATGTCGGCGACTGGGATGGTTAGCTCGTGGTTGCTTCTTGCAGCACTGACTACGTTGTGATGGCTGACGCGGGAGATGTACCAAGGGGCGCGTCGGGGACGACGCTCGAAAGAGGAGAGGGACAATGTAGCACTTTGTTTGTTGGAACTACCGGTTACAGAGGTGGTCGTATTGCCCTAGCAGCGTAGGCTGGCCTCTGAGCCATGCCAGCAGCTTCTTTCCCTCTGTCCGTTGAATATTTGCATATTCTACTCTAGCATTCTGCCTTCTCTTGCCTTCAAACGAGCCTCGGGACGCTGCAGGTAGGTTGCTCCTAAACATTTCATTATATACAGAAGGACAATATGGGGTAAATAAGTCAAAATGTACAAACCAAAGCGCAAATTCAGGATTACATGGAAAATGTTAAAAATTGGAAAGCATATAAGCATTGGTAGGGGAGTGATACTAAACAAGGATTACATCAAAACCACTTATCTAAGAAGCATTACAACATATAATGACGCAAATAAAAGCCATTAGAATGAGTTGGTGTTCGATTGAGAGGTCGATTAGCGCAGTGATGAGCACTGGGCTGGGTACTATATTATTGCAAAGGGCAAATGACGTTATGATGGATCCTTAATGGAGAGGGTTCCAGCCCTCATCCTCAAATGCGCAGACAATATCTTACAAGGACAACAGATGCATGAAATGAGCGTAGTGTGCGGCTTGTGGTATTTCCTTCCCTCTCCATCACAATAAACGCGGTAGTATTACCTTCTCAACACACTTCGTTACCACGTGATCCACCTTCCCATTCCCACCTCATTGATGAAGCACTGGTTCCTATTGTGAGGTATCTTTCCCTTCTTTACTTTTAAGGCGAATAGGATGGAAATGTAGACATACCTGCTTAAACTACCATCAGCACAACCCCGCTACAAGAATGTAAGACTTCAATTTACGAACAGCGTGTGTTCCAAACAACACATTCCTAAGAGTGGTAACTAGTAGTGTGCATGCTTCTATAGTGCGTCACCAAAAAGGATTCATATTGAAGAGAAGGAGGGCGATTGTTGTCGTAAATCCCTTATCCCATGCGATGTCTACCTGCTTCCAGTCGCACGTACTGCAATGTTACGGGAGTGGAATATTATTTCTACTGAATCAATGCTCAGTAGGAGTTGCGCGTCGAGGTGGATATTTAATCGGATATTGGCTAAGGTAGCAGGGTAGGTTGCAGATAGACCGAGATCGCAAAAAGAGAACGAGTGGGAAGGAGGTGAAAGGGGTCACAGAGGTGGCTATATTGCTCTAGCCGCGTAGGCTAACCATTGGGCCATGCCAGCAGCTAATTTCCTTCTGTCTGTTAAATTTATAAAATCTATCCTAGTATTCTGCCTTCTTTTGACTTTAAGGGATCATCCGGATGCTACACTAGTGTTTAGCACACATTATGTTCTGCATGTTTGTTGACCTGCTGTTGGTGGAAGCATCATGTTGGCCCTTCATGTGTTTCGATCTGCTGCACGTTCCTCATTTGTGAATTGCTACTTTTAAATGCATAAGAAACATGCGATTGCTTCTACCTGCCATATCATTTCCTAGGGTACAAATTCGTGTGAAGGAGTGCCTTGTTTGTGTTATAGCATTTAAACGAGTATTAGTGTAAGCTAAACCTGTAGTGGAGGTGGGACTTATAGAAGAGGCGATGTTTGAGAAGAATGGATAAAAGAGGGTGTTATCGCATTTTGTTTGAAAATAAAAATCGCCCTATAGGCGAAAGGGCGCGTCCTAGACTTAAATCCCAATCTTTTGGTCGTGCCTCCTCGGCAAAAGCTTTTAGTACTCCCATCAGAGTCCGTTGAGTTCTTTCTACTTGTTCGTTGTCCTGAGGATGCCCAGGCGCCTTTGTGATTCCAGGGCATCTGCAGAGTTCAGCGAAGAGTCCGCTGTCGAAATTAGGACCTTGATCGCTATTGACTGATCCAGACACTCCGTGTTGACAGATCCAACGACTGAAAAAGGTTGACGCGATTGTATCGGCGTCTTGCGACTTCATGAGTACTGCTACGGCTACTTTTGCCAAGCAGTCAACTGTAACTAGAATATACGGTTTTCTCTCTTGGTAAGTGGCAAAAGAATCACAATGTCTATACCTACTCGTTCGCCCGGAAACCCTGTAGGCATAGGCTGTAGGGGTGCAGTTGCTATGAAATGAGGGTTCTGGAAACTGCTGCAAGTAATGCATTCGGCAGAAGTCATGTACGTCTGGAGAGAGAGATGGCCACCAGTATCGCTTCATCGAGGCCTCCACCATCTTTTTCTCGCCTACGTGGCCCAATTGTTCGTGCAACTCTTGAAGGGCTGTTTGTATCAGGGAACCTGGAACGACCAGACGCTTGGAAGACGTGACGTCTTCTTGGTACCATAAGACCTCATCTTTCAAGGAGGGTTTGGACCATTGCTGCCATATCTGCTTGGCTGCCTTAATGGACGATTCCATCTCTTCCGTAGTGGGCTTGGACGAGGAATTCTAGAAACCTGTCGTATACCAGGGACGTGTCGGGTCCGTACTCTGTGTGTTGCTCCGCTGAGAGATGTCTGCGGAATGATGCATCCGCATTGCTATGCGAATTCTCTTTTCTGTGCTGCACAGTAAAGTCATATTGTTGCAGTTCTTCGAACCAGGTCAATGCCTGTTGGTCTGTTTTCACTATGAACTGTCTCGCTATCGGGTAGTGCTTGAAGTGCCGCACCAGCCATTGTCTGGATGACGAACAGTTCACGTTCTGCTGTACTCTTCTGTCCCACGTTTTGTTGAGTTTAGTACTAGCGTAGGCAATGACGTATTCTCTGCCTTCTTTGTCTCTTTGTGAAAGTACACCACTCACGAACACGTTACTGACGTCCGCGTCTAGTATAGAGGGTGGTGCGTTGTTCTCAAGGTTTGGCAAGGCCCAGGAATGGAACGGGTCAGAGCGTTTTCTTTAGTTCTCTAAAGGCTTCATCATGTTCGTTCTCCCAATTGAAAGTCGTTTTCGTCTGCTTCTCAGTTAGCTTGTGTAGGAGACTAGCAATCTTGGTTAATGTTCGCCAAGTTCTCACTTATGCCTGAAGAAGGTGACCGAACAACAGAGAAAAAGGCAAATCTTTGCAATTAAGATCAAGCCTGCATCTTGCAGACGGTCCAGCACTAGTTTAAGGTTGGAGTTTGGCTCGCGTAAGCCTCTACCAAAGACAAGGATGTCATCAATGTAGATTACTTAATATTTTTGACAAAACAAATTGGCGCTGTCTGCACCAGGCGCTGAAAAGTAGTTTCAGCGTTACAGATTCAGAAAGACGCTGTCTAGCATTCACAAAGCCTGCATCGTTGGTTCAACACCCACTTTGCGACTGGAGCTATTATGGCGCATTTAAATTGTATGACAAAAAGGCGTTGCAAAGGGTGGTTTTAAATGACCCCTAGAAATGCAATAACTGCCGACGAAAGAAATCTGATGAAGTGCCTTCGTTTAGCCAATCAATGTGCGAGTCGCATTATAATCTCTTCAACGTCTCATCAGACTTATAAGTGGCTTCATTTGATCAGGGTGAGGCAGCGACTCCTTTAAAATAAAGTACAAAGTGTTGTGTGAGAATTTATTAGATTTGCGCAAACCTCTGTGTCGCATTTTCTCATCGCCTTTGCTCAGTCGATTATTGTGATCCAGGCTGTGACAATTGCATGGGCTGTGGATGCATAGAATTAAACCACATAGACGCAGTTGAGCTTGCACATAGATCTCATCTCATAGCCAGTTCTTAAGGCAAAGTTTGATGGAGAGGCCAATGTTGTAGGTCTAGTTTCACAAATATGTAGGGCACAACAAAAGAGTTAAAAAGAATCACATGATGGCATGTCGGCCATGAAAGTGTGCTGATCACAGCCTACTTGGCACGGCGATGGTAACCTGTTCGCACACGCTATGGAGATCTAAATGCTACCGAGACTTCTGGAAGAGCATGAAGGAGTCAGTGAAATTTGACCATGTACTCTAAAGTTGCAATTATTTTACTCACAAAATAAGATCATTATTAAGGAGAGTACCACCTAAAGTCATGTCTTTGATATTTACTATTAAAGAAAAAGGGCGCGTTCCATTTGGAGTAGCAAAAATTCATCATCACAAAACAAAGATACTCATTTTAAAAGTAGTGTGAATTAAACGATAGACTAATTATGAGGGAGGGAGCATCACGTCGAAATGAAGTCGAGCAGATGACCGACGATAGCATAAAGAACTTGTAAATTTTTCCTGAATCTGAGTCTAATGTCATAAAATTACATTTTGGGCACTTCACAAGCCTTATTCGCTCTGCTTCCTTACTCTACTGCTTCACGCTAGAGAGTCAGGGTCATGCTGAGGGCCATAGCACTCAGGGTTAACATTTCTAACTTATCACGCGGAACCTCATGGACATTGGAGCGCTACCAGGCATGAGTCGATAAGTGTGCGCTTCGATAAGGCTTCATCTATACCGTCACAAAATCAGCACTGTGCTGCTCACTCACAGGCGTATTCACATCAGAGCCAAAATTGTGCGTCACTACTTTCGTGTGTGCAGTTTCCACCCGATCAAAACAATACTTAGTGGCGGCTTCTGGTTGGCTAAAAGCATTCTAGCATTCGATGCACATGGTAACGCTGCTCAGGGTTATCAATAATAGATAATAAAAGGAGTTGCTAGATTGTGAGAGCCAACACTATCAGACCGTACACGCAGACTTTGTCGATCTCAGAGAGCATGTTCGCAGGTCCGGCTATTGGTATTGATTTAGGAACTACCTTCTCCTGCGTTGGCGTTTTTCAGAACGGCAATGTCGACATCATTCCCAACGCTCAAGGTCATCGCAAAACGCCGAGCTACGTCGCATTTACGGACAAAGAGCACCTCATCGGTGATGCTGCAAAGACCCAGGCTGCCGTGAATCCCACCAATACTGTGTATGATATGAAGCGTCTGATCGGACGTCGCTTCAATGATGAGGTCGTGAAAGGTGATAGGAGGCACTGGCCGTTCAAGGTGATCAATTCAAACGGGAAACCGAAGGTTGAAGTAAAGTGCTGTGGTGAGACAAAGCAATTCACCGCAGAGGAGATTTCGTCCATGTTGCTGCTGGAGATGAAGAAGACAGCAGAGGCTTATTTGGGCGAGAAGGTGACAAATGCAGTTATCACAGTGCCAGCGAATTTCAGCAGCAATCAACGCCAGGCGACAATTAATGCTGGCAGAATAGCAGGTTTGAATGTGATGCGTGTCATCAGTGAGCCAATGGCAGCTGCTCTAGCCTACGGTTTGGGCAAGGGTGTCCGCAGAGAGCGCAACGTGCTCATCTTCGATTTGGGTGGTGGTACCTTCGATGCGGCTATTATGTCCATAGACAACGGAAAATTTGAGATGAAGGCTGTTGGCGGTGACACGAACTTGGGTGGTGGTGACTTTGACTCTCGACTGGTGGATTACTGTGTGAAGAAATTCAAGCGAGAACATGGAGGGTTAGATTTGACAACCAATGCAAAAGCCATCAGCCGTCTGAAAAGTGCGTGTGAGAAGGCAAAAAGAACGTTGAGTTTGCTTGAGTACACAAACATCGAAGTCGACTCTTTGTTTGAGGACATCGATTTCTCTGTGTCCATCTCAAGGCGCCGTTTTGAGCAATTGTGCTCGGACCTCTTTGACTGGATGCTGTATATTATAAAGAGAACATTGAGAGATGCGAAGTTGAGAAAGGCCGATATTTACGAAATACTATTGGTGGGTGGATCGACACGCATTTTGGAGGTGCAGCACATGCTACAGGACTTCTTTGTTGACTGTAAGTTTAACGAGTCTATCAACCCGGACGAAGCAGCAGCCTACGGTGCAGCATTGTTAGCGTCAAACCAGGTTGATAAAAAGCCGCCGGTAATGATGGAAGTGACACCACTATCAATGCATTATGCGGTGAATGGTGATGCATTAAAGCCGTTGATGGAGCGCAATGTAAAAATTCCAACGAAGGTGACAGTGCCCCTCATTAATTCCTCCAATTATCAGCAGGACTTATTACTACGGGTATGTGAAGGTGGGTATGCAGTAAAAAATGACACCGAATTGCTCGGCAAGTTTCGCTTGTTAGGTACCCCGCCTTCACCGCGTGAGTTTCCACGGATAGAAATTACCTTTTCCATTGATGAAAATGGCGTTCTCAGTGTGTCAGCAGTGGACAAGTTATCAAGGAAGCAGATTAATGTCGATATTGAGGACACGAGTTATCTGTCGGAAGAGCAGATCGAGCAGATGATTAATGAAACTGAGAAGTTGAAGCAGGCGAGTGAGAAGCAGAGAAGCAAGATGGCAACAAGGAATGTGCTACAAGACTACACATTCACCATACAGTCGGAAATAGAGAAGGATGAGGTAAGGCAACTGACATTGGAGGAGCAACGTAAAAGTGTACGCACGATGTGTGAGAACATACTTGATTGGATTGACTTCCACGAAGAGGCCACAAAGGAAGCTTATGAGCATATGCGCAAAAAGGTGGAGAGCGTGTACAGATCCATATGTCAGTGAAGAAATCCGGCTCGTCAGCAGGGACTTCGAAGGCGAGATCTCGATCAGCTAATCCTGGAACGAGAAGTCACAGAACTCAGAAATCTTTTAGCCGTGCTGCGATTACTAACCTCTAACCTAAGCAAAAGAGAGTTGTTACCCGTTTTACATTAGATTAATCTCTCGTATACCCACTTGGTTATTTATTTGCTCATACGCATTCCTTCTGATAAGCTTTTTTAATTTACTTTCATCAAGGTATCGGCCTAAGGGTGACCTCTCCATATTTTAATGTGACTACTGCAGGCAATTAGATAATGGTCAATCGTTCTAAGGCGCACATGACTGTAGTCATTATGCTTGACTCTTCTACTATCCAACGGTTCCTCAATCCATGGCCAAAGCGCATGGAGGTGACTTGGGATGGGAATACCTTACAGAGTAGACATAACATGGCAGATCAAGTAGAATTCTGAACTAAACTTACCGGTCGCGGAGGAATCAGTGTCAGATTTCAATCCTTCTGCGAGGTCTTTTGTGGCCATATACGCAACGGTACCCAAACTTTTCACGATTTTACTCCACGCAAACACCCGTATTGATAGTGGCATGCATGCCATCAAGCTTAGTTACGATAATCTAAGTCAGACATTGGCAAATCAAAATGATACATCGTGCTTCTCTAACAATGGGCAACAATTATTTCATTATGCAATTTCGGATCAGCGTTAAGTGCCGATGGCTGTAATAGGATCCTCGGTGGATCTTATCCAAAGCATTTGAATAAAAAGGGCCCTTTCTCCCAAGAAGATTCTTTCCTTAGAGTGAAAGGTGTTGACCATGGGATTGGTAATGGGTGCGTAAGGCTTACCTCTCTAAAAGCTAAGGCAAATCATCATGTTGAATAAAAACGAAAAGTGTGATATAGCAATTCCTTAGATGAGTGAAATAATGGGGTGGCCAAAGTCGTGCATTCCTTTCTCCCAATTCATCTGCATGCCTGTGAAGCAAAGATGTGCACATTGAAGGCTCCTTTTAGCAAAGAAGGGCATCAATCTAATTAATAACCATAAAACACCTCCATGTTTTTACTACATCTCATCTTCCAATGCTTCTGTGCCCATCAATTTCTCCCTGCCATACTTCGCGTTCGTTACAAGTGGATGCCTTGAGAGCTGGTAATGAGATTAATCTTATGCACATCGAGCCTTTGAAACCATATGACTTGAGGGCTTGTGCGAACAGAATAGGTTTTCACACAACGATCAAATCCAATTATCTCAAAGGCGTCTTTGTCACGCCCTAATCGACTGAGGCCACCCGTAGGGCTGATGAAATGTTGGAGAGAATGTAATCCGAATCGCGCACCAAATCACTCAACAGTTGGTGGTTGGCGCATTTGTCGGACTTGTTTAACACAGTATCCCTTGCATCTCTTTTTACTGCACAATTCAAACACGCCGTCACGATTCCGAACATGGTGGGCGAATGGGTGAAAAACACTTCATCACGGTTTGGTGTGCATGTACATACCCAAAAGTAAAATGTGCCCTGAAGTATTTATGCACTTTACAATGTTTCTCAACCAATTCTACCTTCGGTGCCCCTAGACCAAGTAGGAAGTGTAGTTCTAGGGATTGCTTATTATTATTCTGGAGTAAAGCTTGTTCATTAGCAGCACATTGATGCGCTTAGCACAACTATTTTGCCATTCGAGACCTGAGTCACAAGCCCAAACATCTCCAGTAAGGGCACCAATTGTGCTCTTGAACAGCAACTCAGGGCATGGAATGGGCAATGAAGTAATAAACTAAGGTATGTTTTGTAGCGCTTTATCTCCATGTTAATACTTGTTTAATAATGTTAATGATCCAGTGAAGCTTGTTTGGAAAGTGGACATTACTGTGCCCAGAAAGTCAGATACCAAGAGGGTTGCACCACCGCCATACACACATTTCAAATATCATGCCCTACTTTTTGTGAATTCTAACTTACGAGAGTTAAGTGTTTCTTTCATCGTGCTACCCATGTCAGTGACATTTCCAGCTAACGTCAAGCTAGGCACAAAAGGGCCATTAACACTCACCACAATCGTGCAGAGCAATAAGTGGCAGGTTAATTGGCGTAATTGTTTTGTCTGTGGAACAGTAATTCTATTAGGGCCTACTTTACTTTTGACTAATTCACGTTTCGTTTGAAATGCGAACAGCTGCGCATTCCTGTCTAAGCGTATGCCAACAGTTTTAGCAAATCGCTGCTAGTTTATTGGGATTGCAATGGTCAAGTATATTATTAGGAGTTCGTTTTAAGGAGAGGGGCCAAAGCAAAGAGAATGGACAAGTTTATCACAGCCTCAGCGCAGTCACTTTGACTTAGTGCTCACACACATTCTGTCAATTCAGAGGTTAAGAATGAAGACTTAATCATGCCTTCTGCATGAATCCCTCCCTCTGTTCGATAGCCAACTCATTACTCACAACAGCCGTCTTTCTCTTCATACAACCGCCCACGCTTTTACACACCTAGCAGTCCATAAGAATTCCACGACCCGAGCTACGTTTCCATTCAAACACAGCACGCGTTTTCTTTCAAGCCGAAACTTCTAAGTCATAGTGAATCTATAGCATGGAAAGGAATGTTTTGTGACAAATTCTAACTCTGAAATGTGCACATCGATGTGTTACGAAGGAGAAGAAGGAAGCCGAAGGCCTGATGTTGATTTGAAGAGTTGCGTGTGCTGGTTTGAAATGAGTATGAATGAGCAGAAGGCGAAGAAAAATAAGGCATGAAAGGAGTATAAATGCTTTATTCACTGTCGGTTGATATTTAAGGCATCATAATGGATGCATAAATGGGTGAAAAATGAATTTTTTAGGCCAGATTTTTTGTTTCTTTGAAGTTTTACCTTTGCAAAATGCATTGGCTGCACTTTTGGCCCTCCTTTCTCCTCTCTGCTTCGCTTCTCCCCTTCACGCGCCTTACAATTCTGATTGTCTACAAAGACCAATTCATTCACGCGCACCTCCAGGCTGTAAAAATCAAATGCATAGACTAACCACTGGTGGATTTATCTGCACTTTCCTGACCTGTTCATTGCTTCCTTAACCAATGCACCGCATTAGTAATGACAGATGTCGTGAAGCATTTCATTTCATTTAGATTGCCATCAAAACCTATGTCATGCCGAATCCCTCCCGCCTTGATTTAAGGGCCAATTTCTAACCCTCTGGTTTGCTCACTTCAATTACTTGTAGCAAATTTTGATGAATGTTAGCCCCTTTATTCTAATTCGTCAACTCAGCTCCATTACTTAATAAATAGAGCTGTCTAAGCGCATTATCAGATAAAATAGAGGCAATTCCCAAAGAGTTGCGCTGAATACGAAGATTTTTTAAAAGGACTGGGGGCATGAATGCAGGATGTGAGGAATAATCTGGAAAATTAGTAAAGTCAGGTAATGAACGCAGGGATTTGCGCCCGATTTGTATATTTGCTAAGCTTACTGCCATTTTACCCATGTTACCAAATACTTTGGTGTTTTCCATATTGTGCTCCGCGCCCATATGCACACGTACGTGCTTTGCCATTTGAGGTCCCGTTACTTCACTTATTGTTGAAGGCTCCACTCATATTTAATGAGCAGCAAAATGACATTATTATAATGGGGGATTTGTGAGCTTAGTCTATTTACATTTCTGCAAACAATTGGAGGCGCTGTGGATGTAAGGAGCGATATGCCGAAAATGGAAAACATCTTTTAGCTTAATCCTTGTAATTGATGCTATTTAAAATATTAATCCAAGATCTCCTTGCTTGGCGCTAATAAGAAACTCTGGTTCAAGCACAGGTTGTGCATGTGTGCTCTGTGTCCCTTAATGCAGTTAGTTAATTCAAAAACCCTTAGAGTTGTTCGTTGAGTGAACGCTTAAAGCGTAGAGGTTAAGATAGTAGGGTTCCCAAAGATTTCTTCAACCCTTCTTGCTATCTAACAAGTTCCTTTCTGTAATCTGGGTTATTTGTTGTTTCTTACAACGCTGGTCGCATTTCACCAACGTTCAGAGGAACACAATCCATCGCACATTTGTACGGTGTAGATTGATGTATAAATTAATGCAAGCCAAAGACAGCAATCGCCTTTTTGGAACAGCTAAAACATAAAGCGCTTAGCTTTTAATCCAATTCCGTACTGCTTAATTTGTCTGCTACTGGTGACAAAAGGGTTTTCTTGTCTTAGATCGCAAAGCAAAAATATGTTTTGTGAAGACGTAGCGAATCATTATCTGCTTTTGCATTTGTAGAATAGCCAAAAACGTAAAAAATTCCACTTGATATCTACCTTTTTCTGTACTTCGCACGTCCACAATTAGTGCTGCATGAATGTGGCGGAGAGATTTTCTTGCCTTCGTTTCTGAGTCGAAGGTGCGTGTTTCGAAAGAGAAGGGCATAAAAGAGTAAGTCTGAGAGCAGCTACAACATGCGGTTTGTAATGACTGCTTTTTCTCGTTCTCCCAAACTGTAGCATAACGCAATTGAAATCCGTTTTTAATTCTTTAAACCACACATAGCTTTT